>JAWQFJ010000289.1:7500-22500 GCA_034096865.1 Theodoxus fluviatilis | reverse complement strand
GAAGAAACTTACCTCAATGCAATCGAGTAAGTAGTCGTTGCAAGACCAGAGCTGGGTTTGCTCCAATTGCTTCACATTGGCATGCATTTACACAGCCCTCATAGTAAACTCCTGCAGTCTTACTCTAAAACTTTGGGCATGCATTTACACAGCCCTCGTAGTAAACTCCTGCAGTCTTACTCTAAAACTTTGGGCATGCATTTACACAGCCCTCATAGTAAACTCCTGCAGTCTTACTCTAAAACTTTGGGCATGCATTTACACAGCCCTCATAGTAAACTCCTGCAGTCTAACTCTAAAACTTTGGGCATGCATTTACACAGCCCTCATAGTAAACTCCTGCAGTCTTACTCTAAAACTTTGTATCAGAGGGCGACATGTTGCAAGTCAATTCTACTACAAATTACAACTGCATTACAACATTAACCCTGAACATCATCAACAACAGGAGGAATCAAATGCGTGACTTGACACAATGTCAAGCCTGGTCTTCATTCTCAGGTTAGCCTAAAACAAAATAAGTGAGACAATATCACACAACATTTGATTGAGATTTCATCTCAGTCAGTCCAGTTTCAGGCTAGCCTAAGGATTTAGCCAAGGCTTAGTGCTGCAGTCTCATGTCATGTATAATGGCCCCAGCAGACAAGGGCCAGCTCTTACCACTGCTGGTGCTTGCAGGTACCATGTCTGTCAGTCTCCGCTGTTTCATAGACTTGCGCTTGCCTACAGGCTGTCTGGCAGACTTGGGTGGAGGTTCAGCAGCAACGGTGATGTGCATCTTGTGGCAGGTGGGTTTCACACCGTCAGGCACCATGCGAGGGTTGTGTGGGTAGAACTGTAGAGAGCGTGCCCCGTTCAGGATGGCACGGTGGATGCTGCGTTTGGAGTACTGGCTCTGGTTGTACACCTAGCAGACATGGACATTTTAATATCTATGGTCCAGGTAAATATGGTAGACATGTTGGTAAAAGGCAATAATTTACTCATGTGTTTGATCTGTCCAAAATTATGCTACATTTTCTGTTTTTCGTTGTGTTATCCACTGGAGAGCTGGTACCCAATTTCATTCAAGCTCATGTCTCTATTAGGACAACTAGACAATGCATCATCATTTCTGATAATGTCTCACACACACACACACACACACACACACACACACACACACACACACACACACACACACACACAGACTGAAGAGTTAAAATGAATCAAAGCTTTTTCCTTTTAAAATCAGTGTTACATTCAGGTCACCTGCCAACACCATTTGTCAAGTACATGACTGTACACAGACCCTATGCAACCTTATGATGACACATTTTCACTACACTAAATGGCCCCAGTGAAAATGTCGACAACAAAATTGTGGTCATGAGGATCAGATGACAGGATGAGTGGTCAAGACGGCCATGACAAGAATCAGGAGACGCCATCACATATCATTATCATGGCAGATGTTTGATTCCAGGGAAAATTTAACTTCCATGAAAATACAGAATCTTATTTTGTAATTGAGTTTCAAAAAGTTAGACACATGGATTCATCTTCCATCCACCAGCAGTCTGACAACCATTGATCGTAACCAAGACTCACACTGATGCAAGTCAAAAACCACTGCAGATAATTATCTGAAGACCTGCTGCATCTGACCTGCCCATCATCCTACAACACTCACGTGTTCCTCCTTTCCTTCAGTGACAAGCATGATGATGCGGCCTTCCCGCTTGCGCCCAGTGCGTCCCATCCTTTGGACCAGGCGGACAGGACTCTTATGGGCGTCAAAGCAGATGATGAGATCCACGTCTCCAATGTCCAGCCCTTCCTCTCCAACACAGGTGGACACAAGAGTGTTGTAGCCTCCCTCTCGGAACTCTCGCATCACCTGGAGTCAACATTTTGATCATCTCCTCTCATGCAGCTGAGACAGGTGTATCAAACATTCTGGCCTTCTTCCACAAACATTTGTAGTTATTTGTTTTCCCACACACTGTGAGATAGTAAACTCCATAACATTTTAAGCAAGAAAGCCTACTGGCCTACACTTCAAATCCCCTAGCACATGTTCTTCTAAAGTCAGGTGTTCTGTGCACTGCAGTTCTACCATGAGATCATCATATGATTGCTACATTTAAAATGATGAGTTCAAAGAGGAAAACGTGAGAGGGACGTAATCATGTTATGCAGGGAGCACTTTTTTTGGTTACTTGTTCTAAATTCCACTAAAATTATTTATAAGTGTTAGTAAGCCACTTATTATATCTTATTGAGCATTATAGACCTTCTTCTTTGTTTACAATCATTGCTGATCATAAAAAGGTTATTCATTAAAATTTGACGGAGGGGAGAAAATTGGTATGATTATTTTTCAGTCATTTTGCTATAACACATGGACAACTAAGTCTTCAGCAATAAAATTTTGTTTGAATATACCTTCCAGTGTGTTTGTATTCTGTATAAAATTCCATTAGCATAGCTGTCATATTTGCTGAGTCATGATTTATTTTCTATTAATCTGTTTTTGTACACCATGTCCCCCCCTTTAACCTCCTTGCTGGTGGCTAGGGGTGGTATGGGAAGGGCAGCAAGGGGTGAAGTATGGTGGTATGGGATCTTATGCATTAATCAAGCATCTTGCCTGAGAATGCAGCTCAGGAACCCATGCAGTTATAGAGTCAGCATATGCAAGTCACAAAGGAACTGCCAGGGAAGTGCCTTGACCAGTGGTCCATAGCCCTCCTTTGGACCCCGCATCTCACCTTGAGCTGTTCCTTCTGCGAAAAGCCTTTAGCGGAGCGACCTTGAGAGTGACCAATGAAGCTCATGGACTTAATGAGAGGGTGGTGTTTTCGAAGCATGTCCGTGATCTCCTTGACGCTGTCCCGGTACTGGGAGAAGATCATCACTCGGGTGGATGAAACTGTTGGGTCAAAGACGTGTAAACGTGGAAATGATTCCCAAGGTGTGGCAGGGTTCTCATGTACTCATGAAAAGAAGATTTTAAGGTCATTTCTAGAAGAATGCTGATAAGACTAGTACTTCATCATTGTCAAAATGCATCAGTGGTGACTGTTTACTTTGAGGACCCATTTTGTGGCACATGTAGAGAGCTCAAGATAAGTTTACCAAGCAAATTTAGAGAATATCCTCTATCTTCATGATGCAACAAGGAAGTTTCCTCTATCTTCATGATGCAACAAGGAAGTTTCAATCCAACTAGCACAGAAGCATGTCAGATCATGAACAAACATTACATATGGATACAGGTCAGTAAATTCAGATCAACGATAGGTATGGGCTTGCCTTTCTCAAATTTCTTGAAATGTTCCAGCAAAATGTTTTCCAATTTTTCCATTTTGGGATGACTTGCAGCAAAGTTCTTTATCTGACTTGGGTTTTGAGATGAACCTTCTGGGCTGGAAAAAAAATTATAATATGCAAATTTGGGTTATGAAAAATGCAGATGAGAAAACTACACAGAATATGAAAATTATGAGAAGCTAAAATAAATTGGAAATGACATGTAAAATCACACTTGCAAATGTCTATGAGGTCAATCTGTTTTATTCATGAAAAAATTACATGTTCACATATGACGACAGAATTATGAGCATCCAATGTGACAGGCATGAACGGATATGCATTTAATTTCAGTTTTTGTAAAGCCCCATCAAACAGCAATGTCTTAAGGAAGAATATCCCAGTCTGATTGTCACAACATAATCTATGAAGTCTGTTCATCTGTCAACAAGTCAAAGAGAGTCAATCTGACTGACACCCTTGTCCATGGATACAGATTAAAACGCACTGGAAAGCCATCCCTAAACATACCAATGCCCAGAATGCAAGATTACCCAGTGCAGTATTTTTCCTGGAGTTCCGCCATGATTTCATTGAAATTTTCATTTCGGAGCAGTTCTGTCTTGGTGCGACTGTAGCCTTTCTCCCCATTGATGATAGGCTGCAGGAAGTTGTAGAGAGACCTCAGTCCATGGAGCTGCAGCAACTCGAAGCCATGGTAGAGACTCATAGCCAGCGCAAAGTCCCCCTCCACCGTCCCAAACTGGGAGGTCTGCAACATGAAAGAGTGACAAAAACTAGGGAAAGATGGAGAACTGACCTGAAGACAAAGAGGAAAATATGACAGTCTGTAGCTGCAAAGCAGTAGGTGTTCACATGATGGAGAGAGTAGTTAAGGGTATCATTGTTCCTTTGTAAGAAAACAATAGGATGCAACACTCAGTGACGGTTAGAATGACTGACCCAATAACAAGGGGGTAAACTTTTGACACCAGAACATCCAAGCATGCATTGAGCAGAGAAGGCTGTATCCAGCAACACCGACTTGCTTCTTATTCTCCATCTGAAAGACTTCCACTGCTTGTGGTGTACTGATGAAATTTTAAAATGTCAACAACAAAAAAAATCTGTCTTGAAACAATATTACTTTCAGTGTTGTTCAGATACAACAGGGGGCTCGACTGAAAGAAAAGATGCATCATGATTAATCTTAGACATTACCATGCAAGTATTATCTCTGGATCTCATAAGCACCATTCTCGAACAATTTGGATGTTTGATTATGTGGCAAAAAAAATAAATTTCTAAGCAAAAAAAACATCCAATTGTAAAAGCTAAGGACAGCTGTGTCTAGGCACACAGGGCTTCAAAAAGCAGCCATGGAAAGTAAGGGCTCATCCAGAGCCAAAGACTGATGTACCGGGAGGCTGGGTGGAGGGTTTTGGCGAAACGCCTCCCTGGCCTTCAGAATGACAAACTTGGAGAGGCTGGTGACTTCTCGGTTGTAGATGACCTGTGCCCTCTTCAGTCGTCCAACCACCACCTCCAGCACCTGAACAACGCAAAGGAAAAGGAAATGAGAAAATCACACATCAGTACCTCTCAAAGAAAACTTACTCATAGTGCGTGCCGCTCTCTGTGGACATTCCCATAACAACCTATCTGTCAGCTAACCCCAAGCAGCTCCCTCTCGTTTCCCTTTTCAAGCTCATTAACAAAGTTGTGGTCAAGTGACAATCATCTGGCAGAGCATCCTGACATTGTCAATAGATTTTGTCAGAAAGAAGAGGGCTTCAGAGCGTACTGCAGAGTTGAGAAAGAGAGGGAGACAGGAAGGACAGATGTATGGGGCTGGCATGTTTTGAGAGAATGACTTTTCATGCATGAATCTGCTGTATTTCTTCATCCAGTTGATTTCTTCAGTCTAATCAGTCATTGTGCTGATAAGCATTTATTTTGCATTTTGTCCAACTTGGTTTTGAAGTGTCTGTAATTTTTTATAAATAGTTTTGCTATATTTGAAAATACAAGGGACAAGAAGGGCAAAGCCCATACGACTCACATGCTTGACCTTGACCTTTATATGACCTTGACCTTCAGGTGACCTTCAAGGTCAAGGTCAAACAACTAAACCTACCAATGACATCATACACTAAGAAATGATTTACACATTTTTTCCTACCAAAAATACACGTGACCTTGACCCAAGGTCAAGGTCATCCAAGGTCATGCAACACAAAGCTCTTAATTCAAGACATAGGAAGCACAATGGTGCTTATAGGCACTTTCTACCATGAGATATGGTCAATTTTAGTGGTTCACTACCACATTTTGGTCACATTTCATAAGGGTCAAAGTGACCTTGACCTTGACGATATGTGACCAAATGTGTCTCATGATGAAAGTATAACATGTGCCCCACATAATTATTAAGTTTGAAACAGTTATCTGCCATAGTTCAGGGTCAAGGTCACTTCAAAATATGTATACAATCCAACTTTGAAGAGCTCCTGTGACCTTGACCTTGAAGCAAGGTCAACCAAACTGGTATCAAAAGATAGGGCTTGCTTTGACCTATATACCACTTGTAGCTAAGGTCGCCATTCTCAATAACGTGGGAGAAAATTGGGAAAATGTGAAAAATGACTGTTTTTGAGACCACATTTATGGCTCCTGTGACCTTGACCTTGAAGCAAGGTCAAGTCACTATGTATGTTTTTTGAGGCCTTGTCATCATACACCATCATGCCACATTTGGTGTTGATAGACTTAATAGTCTCCGAGAAAAATCCAACATTTAAGTTTTTTACGCCCGGACGCCCGGACGGACGGACGGACGGACGGCACGGCTCAGTACATAGACTCACTTTTGCTTCGCATGTGAGTCAAAAAAAGGGACATGATACAGCCCTGGAATTTACAGGTCTTATTCTTTCTTATGTTTCCTTCATTATTACAGAATAATATTGAGATTTTCCCATTCTTCTTGTTGTAATTGTCTAAAATGTGTCCAAGAAGCAGGGTTTTCACACCATAGCTTATGGGATAGTGGACCTCAAATTCATAAAATTGGTTAGACTGCATAGAAATTGATGCCCATCTGTAAAAATGTTGAGTTGATGTGTATCTTGCTGACTAAATAAAAAGTGTAGTTATGAGTTGTAGTTTTTGAGTTTTGTATTTTAAAATATTTTGCATGTGGCGGCCATCTTGGAAGGTTTCCATGGCAACCAAAGGTTAAAAAAAATATCTTTAAAGTTTTTAATACCCAACATGTATATCGTTGATATGAAAATAATTATTTATTTAGAAAAGAACTGCTTTACCCCAGCCCTATAGGCACTGCCATATCCCCCCTTAAGAATAACTAGTACTAATAGGTGAACTGGGGAGCCAACCCTCACTGACAGGTGGCAACGGGGAACATGAGAATGGCGGGAAAGGGGGAGCACACGGGTACAGGGCTTCATTGATCAAGGAACATCCAACACCAGGACTGTGATCCGTCCTGTGGAGAGCTGAGAGAAGTGGGAATATGTTGAGAACACCTTTGAACTTAATTTTGTTGCCTTCATTCATGTTAGATGTTTTTCACTTGCACACACAGACACAGACACACATATACACAAACACACTCACACTCACACACACACCTCAACCAAACGAGTTGAAATAACGAGCTCAACACCCTTTGAAGGTCGATTTCAGATTGCTTAACACAATCTTTTAATGTATAAACTTCTCTCTGCCTCATATACATATTTTCACACGTGCAAAACAAATAGTTTCAAATGATTTCAGTGAAATACTGTTGCCCACCTGCAGATACTTGGATCTGATGGCTGTCAGTTCACTTCCGAGAGGAATCACAATTTTCTCCACCACTCTCTCGTGAGTGTAAGGCTTGATGTCAATAGACTCCTCCATGCGAAGTTCAATGTGGGAAATCAGCAGGTTGCTCAGCACTCGCTGCACCGACTGAAAAATAAGAGAGGAAGGAGCAGCCTCCTTTAGCATCTCTCTGTACGCAAGCATCACAAGCAACATAGCTGCATGAGAACCATGGGGGAACATTTTTGTTCAACACTTTTGTGTTGCAAATAATAATAGTAGAGGAAGGCTTGATGGTTCAGATAAAAGATTCAGGGTCATTGTCTTTAGAAATTCATTTGGCACATTTCTGATAAGCAATGCTAACAGCTATAGTATAGTTATGTGTAGTAGCATTTGCAGCAAGAGCTTTTCTCTTCCATATACTTTCCTTTAATAGAGAGTTAACACCCTGTTATTTATAGAAAAAAATTCCAGAACCTCATATAAGAACTGAACCTAAAACTTTCCGGTTAATGTCTGAGTGCTGTAACCAGTGAAATACTGAGATCTTTCATAGAACCTGCCCTCATACCCATTTCATTTTATGTCATTACATTTAGATGTCAATATTTGTGGTTTCAAATGCCTTGATGCTTGGGACCCCAACCAATGCCATTTTTCTTGACCAGATGTTTTTTAGGCCAAACCCAAAAAAAGTGGTGGTTACAGAAACCTGACCAACCCTATTTTTATTTGCCAACCCTAAACTTTTTTCAATCATACACACGCAAAAAAGAAAAAAAGAATAGAAATTAGTTGATATTAAACAATGAACAGCATGCTGTCCCATCTTCCCTGCCCTATGAGCACTCAGGGAATCCACTGTTTAAGTTTGTAAAAAAAATATTCAAAATGAAATAAGTTTGGTTAATGTTTAGTCTGGCCTCTTCTAAAAGTAAAAAGGAAAAAAAAAGTATTTCAAAAAGTGCTGGCCAACCTACCGACCCTTTTTTCTTCTTCTCCATGTTATATCTTAACCACAACTTTTTTTTTTGAGGGTGGGGTGGGGTGGAGACTTATTTTATTCAAACCAAGAACAGCTGAAACTTACCTGAATGTCACTGCCTGGGGTAGCACTGAGAGCCAGCAACCTGAACTCTCTTGAATACTTTACAATCTCTCTCACCACCTGTGCATTAACAAGACGAAGAAAAGACATTTTATGACACACTGAAAATGTTGCCACCTGAATATCAAAATTACATGACAGCATGTGTGTGTGTGTGTGTGTGTGTGTGTGTGTGTGTGTGTGTGTGTGTGTGTGTGTGTGCGTGTGTGTGTGTGCGTGCGTGTGTGTGTGTGTGAGACACAGAGAGGGAGGGAGAGAGAGAGAGAGAGAGAGAGAGAGAGAGAGAGAGAGAGAGAGAGAGAGAGAGAGAGAGAGAGAGAGAAACGAACGATCGAACCATTTTATTTGCAAGGCCACCGGCCTATCACAACCTAATTGGTATTACATCTCATCAGTTGTGTTTACACCCACCTGTCTTCTTTTGAAAGCATATTATAAACACATTGCAACTGACCTCATGAGATGGACATCATCTGTAGCCATTACATCAACAACACACATGATGATTTCTATCAAACAAATCAAAAATAAATCTTTGTCGGAGCGGGACAGCAGAACAAGAAATGTAGTTCATCTTCGTCTTCACAGCACGATGGACAAAGGAGTGAACTTGCAGAATCATTAGTGAAACGATACTTATGCATGAACAGTTCACTGAATCCGGCGCGAAAACGGACAAAAACATCTCTGAAGATTTGTTTGTCGATGCTATACAGATATTGCTCTCTAGTTAAAAAGGACAGATTTGAACTGTCTATAAAAGAAATACCTTGCACTATCTCCAAGAGCATCAGACCACATTTGCGTGTACTCTGTAATAAGTTGTTCCATCACATCCTTCAGAAAGCGGTTTTTATTTTGTATGAATTGCCTTTCCCATAAATTGTCAAAACCATATTTACGTAGCAGATTTTGGATACCACTTGCCCAATCATTTTTTCCATACACCAGCATCATGTCATACATCTTGCGCGGATATCTAGTGGAGTCCATTCGCAAAAGTTTTAACCAGTATTTAAGGGTTCGCGATCTGATATTGATATACAATGGGTACCTGCTCGTTTCCCCATATGCAATTTAACGTTTGGAGTTTGATGGATGGATGGATGGACAGCGTTTTACGGCCTATCAGCCTTGTAGGCTATGTAAGGCCATTTAGCACAAAAATCACTAGAACAGTTCAGAGTAAACGGAAATCAAGTCACGGTGTCCCTAGTTATTCGCCTCTTACAAATCGCGTAGGGAGATGCGGTGGGTCAATTCTTACCCTGCACCCACAGGGGAAGTTCGGAGTCTGAGGTGGCAGATGCAAAAACTGTTTCAAAGCTTTAAGATGGACAGTCTCTATTTCGGAATAATCATTTATACCCCACACTTCTGCAGAATACATAAGGACAGGTACAATTTGTGCATCAAAAAGTTTGAAGAATACGTCTGGCGATACACATCCAAGTTTTTGACAGCATTTTGTAATGTGGAGCAAGCCAGCTTTTGCTCTCTGCACAAGATCCTGTTGCAATGTTCTGCAAGATAATCGTGTAGAGAAAATTGCTCCTAGGTATTTATATTCATTCGCAACTTCGAGTTGTTTCCCCTCTAAGAACCATCTTTCGTGCCCCGCCAGGAAACCCCCATTACGAAATACTACCACTTTTGTTTTGTCCGAGTTAACCTCCAGTCCAAGTTTTTGAGATTCTCCTACCAACACATCTAGCTGATTTTGTAGTCCAACCACAGTGTCAGAAATAAGTACAATATCATCAGCAAATAGAAGAAGAAATACAGATATCAGTTCAGGCATCCACTGGACTCCATGTTTCCCATGCTCAATTACCTTCCTCGCTATATAAGAAATTAACAAGAAAAAATTATCGGGCTGGTTTTGCAACCTTGTTTCAAGCCCCGTTTACTCTCGAACGAGGCACTGCACTGACCATTGCATCTAACACAGTACCACACTGAAGAGTACATGCCTTGAAGCATGCTCAGCATTTTCCCTTCATTCCATACAAACTTAACACTTTCCACAATGCTTCTCTGTCTACCATATCAAAAGCCTTTTTAAAGTCCACAAATGCAGAGTACAACTTCCGCTTCCTGTCCAGGTACCTCCGTATGATGCAATTAAGGATGAACACATTATCCACTGTGGAATAACCCTTCCGGAAACCAGCTTGCTCCTCTACAATCAGATCGTAATTCGAATCAGCCCAATTCACGAGTCTTTCAGTGATAATTGAAGTAAAGACTTTGCAAAATATACTCGTTAGGCGAATACCTCTATAGTTATCGGGATTCGATGGGTCACCCTTCTTATGGATGGGTACAATAATTAAATTGGTCCAGACTTTTGGATACAAACCCTTGGATAATATCACTGAGTCGGTTGTCATCAGTGGTCTAGCACGGGCTCCACAAGCAGCGTGAAGTCCAATGCATGTATGGTAGCGTTCAAGGTCGTTATCCATCACGCAGCACGTGCAGCACATGAAGTGTCGCAGAAAACAGAAATATTTGCTTTTTGGAGGATCTTTTTCGACATAGTATTCTTTGACTTATTGGTTTGAAATTCGGTAGAGGCTTGGTCCTGCACCTGCAGCACGTGCAGGGCCAAGCCTCTACCGAATTTCAAACCAATAAGTCAAAGAATACTATGTCGAAAAAGATCCCCCAAAAAGCAAAGTTTTCTGTTTTGTCTTTGCGACACTACATTATCAACGCTGCAATAGTGTAATTGTTCATCCGCAAAAGACAACTCGGTTCATCTATAGTTGCAGTACAATGTCACTGTTTCAAAGATGTTTTCTCCTCCACAAAGTCCAACGAAGGAAGAAACACAATGAAAATGGGGACAGCAGTGCAAGACACCAACAATGAGGCATTCCCAAAACTAAACGCATGTGTGGCTGTATTAGAATCCCAAATGCACTTTGTCCTACACGCTATTCATTTGTTCAACTCTGTAGAGCCTCGCCCGTATCCACGCTTCACCCATCTCCACATAAGCCGACAGAAAGTTCACAAACATGTAAAATGTCAGACTTAAGACAACATCAGTTTCGGAAACTTACATAAGAGACGTAGTATGGATGGAATGTAAACACCGGTGACGAATCCCGCTCGAATCCAAGAATAGTCAACACACTGCGCATTAGCAGAGCCTCAGTGAAATGCGAGAGAGAGAGAGAGAGAGAGAGAGAGAGAGAGAGAGAGAGAGAGAGAGAGAGAGAGAGAGAGAGAGAGAGAGAGAGAGAGAGAGAGAGAGAGAGAGAGAGAGAGAGAGAGAGAGAGTGAGAGGGAGAGTGAGAGGGAGAGTGGTGAGAGGAGAGAGAGAGAGAGAGAGAGAGAGAGAGAGAGAGAGAGACAGAGAGAGAGAGAGAGAGAGACAGAGAGAGAGAGAGACTTTAGACTTTATTTGCATAGGCCAGCGGCCCGTCACAAGTGTACAGAGGTAATATAATGTCAACTTATTTACATACTGATGAGAGAGAGAGAGAGAGAGAGAGAGAGAGAGAGAGAGAGAGAGAGAGAGAGAGAGAGAGAGAGAGAGAGAGAGAGAGAGAGGAGGAAGAGACAGAGACAGAGAGAGACAGTGAGAGAGAGGGAGAGAGAGAAAGAGACAGAGACAGAGAGAGAGACAGTGAGAAAGAGGGAGAGAGAGAAAGAGAGGGAGAGAGGGGAATCAAACCAAAAACCACCTCAGTTAGCATTGCAATGCTGTCTGATGAAATCTATTTTAAAAAATTATAATACATGAGAAGTTTCAATAAAGACTTGCTTTTTCTACAGAAGTTCTGAAGAAGCCATGTTGGGCAAACAAGCCATACTCAATCTCACATCAACAAAGAAGACAAAAACACTGACATCATCACAGCAGATGGACACTACGCTGGCTCATGCAGAACTGGACATTGTCCCCACCTGGCAGTAGGCATGGTTGCCTAGGGCCTTGTGGGCCTCGTCCACCACCAGACACTTGATGCTTCCTGCTTGGCAGGTCCCTCGACTCAGGTCGTTGGTCAGCACTTGGGGTGTCAGGAAGAAGACGCGCTTGTTCTGCCATGCCTGTTGACGTTCTGATGGGGGCATTGTGCCTACAAGTCCAGAAGGAAAGCTTCAAACAACAGTGAATTTTTTAAAATTATAAATCTAATCATGCTTGATAAGCATGTACTTCTTATTATCTGACTCTCAAGAGCATTTAGTATTCTTCAAGTGTTGGCTTTCTGAGAGAACCATTTGAAAAAGTAATCAAATGTGTTATCAGCCATATCACTCCACTTTTGAAATAAAGATCAAGCACAATTTTTAGCTTGCTGAAATTTACAGATTACAAAAAAATAACCTATCAGATCATGAATTGTGGCTCTAGTAAAGTCCTCATCAAATTGAGCATGAAACCAGTAAATGCAAAGAAAGAAGCTTTCCACTTGAATACTTTAAAAAAAAGAAAAAAACAACAAAACAAGCCCAACATATGTATGTTTTCTTTATTTTGCCTCAAAAGTAAACAGTGAACGCTAACAGATACACCTTATTACATTCCCTGGAGGACGCACAGGACCCAAAGATATAATTCAAGAGTAACAAATGGCTGGAGCCAGTTCAGTTATAATCCCTCAGATGGTAGCATCGCACCATTGGCTTATCAGCCAAGCGCATAAACCAAATGTCTGAACCTGCGGTTCCTCTCGTACTGAGCAGGAGCTGGTAGATTTCTAGAACTGCCATCCACAGCTCATCAGCTGGATGCCCTGAATGCTGGGCTTTTGGGGGCCTGCTCCAGGAGCTCGGCCAGGGGTGGCCCCAAGCAGCCAGAGAAGCTACTAGTGGGCATCAGGACAGGGTCAGATCATACTGATCCAAAGTGAGTTCAAGCCACTGAGGAAGATCAAGCCCAACCCATGATCAACAGCAAAGTGTTTGCCAAACACCACATCCACCCTAAGAACATCACTGCAAGTACCTACCCATCAAACCGAAAAAAAACCCAAATTCATCCCAGTTTAAATGCAAATATTCCTACTCACATTCTTATTGATGCTCTCAACAAATGAGTAGTCTATACCCTGGAGCTACTTACCCGTCATGACAGCTGTGTCCTTCTTGGGAATTCCCATGATGTTGTAGCAGGCCTCGATCTGCTGTGCAACCAGGGGCTTTGTGGGGGCCATGAACACCACCTTCCCCTCAGGGTACCAGCGGAAGAAGTTGTACATCACCACTGCCGCAATGAAAGTCTTGCCCAGACCAGTGGGAAGGGTCACCATGGTGTTCTTGAACAGAGCCTGCTGCACAATGTTGAACTGGTACTCCCTAACAGGGTAGTTGGTAGGGTAGATCCACAGACGGCCAGCGTGCAGGTCAAACCCAGTCAGATCCTCAAGGTTTTGGCACTGTGACAATGTTGCGTCAATGTCCTCAGCACCAAGAGATAAATTTCCGGCATCAGGCATGTCAACAGATGGATGAGATGAAGCACCAGATGTCTTTCCTTGGATGAGCCAAGAACTTGAATCAGGGCCGGTCTTCTGGAGGCTCCTGCTGCCTTGTCCGAAGACTTGGAAAAGGCCACTGGAGCCTCTGGTAGGGGTAGAGGTTGGGATGATGCCACTGCTGGGACCAGGGTTGTTAGAGAGATGCTGCATGCCTTCATCCAGGGCCATTGACAGCAAAGCATCGTCATCCTCGTCTTCACACAAGTCAATAATGCCACCGCCACCAAAGTCATTGTTACCCTGGTTGACACCAGGTTTTGTCTCTGAGGAAGATGTTGATGGTTTGTTTTGAAATGGAGCTGGCCTGTTGTTGCTGCCAAATGTTTGGAACAACCCACTAGATCCAGACCCTCTGCCCCTGTTATGATCATTCTGCTTATTTGTTGCTTGTCCTCCCCAACTTTGAAACAAGGTAGCCTGTTTGGCCTTTGACTTACTCATTGGATGAAAATGCTGGTGAAAATCTGTGTATGTCAGAAAACACAGCAGATTATTTCTCAAGCGTAATTCCTTAAGCAAAATTCACATTCAACATTTCAAGCAAATGTATCTCTTGCATTGTCACATTTGTCTATCCTGCTTGGGTGAGCACCATGTCTGAAAGAACAATGTGACAGAAAAGTTCAGTAATATAAAAGTATGTTTATAAAACATTTACCGGGAAAATGACTACACATCAAGAACTGCTATCTATGCAACTACGAGTGATAGCTGTCTGCAACTTGGATCGTTGCTGAGAATGCTTCAAAGAAGAAGAATTATATCAAAACAATTTACTCTGTAATAATAAAAATCCCTCTAAAACTACTATTATGCATTTATTCTGTTTGCGCAATACATGCAAAAACTATAATAGCTTAAAAAAGCAACTCACACATGAGGATCATGAGCATGTTATAATTACTTATGCTATTCCCTCCGATAAAATTAGGGTGCAAAGATCACAATATTTAGTGATATTATTCATAGCACACCTTCAGAATAATCGTTGTCATTTGCTGGCGAACATTATCAAGGTTTGTCGATTTATGTAACAAAAACAATAACAAACA
Organism: Theodoxus fluviatilis; assembly: GCA_034096865.1. Taxonomy (NCBI): domain Eukaryota; kingdom Metazoa; phylum Mollusca; class Gastropoda; order Cycloneritida; family Neritidae; genus Theodoxus; species Theodoxus fluviatilis. The sequence continues at coordinate 7,711 of JAWQFJ010000289.1, read as the reverse complement.
GAAGTTGGGAGTAACGAGTTGACATTCACAAGGCACAAGCGGCAGCAATACGATTCTAAAAGTTTTAACAGGTTGTCCTCTACGTGTCCAGACGAGTGGAAGAAAGAAAGTGAGCTAAAGTCAGTGAAACAAACGGTTGCGGATGTTTATTACGCTTTAATTACCGAGGACTCACGGTAAATCGTACAAGATTTCCGTAAAAGCCTTCCGA
>JAWQFJ010000288.1:60000-87686 GCA_034096865.1 Theodoxus fluviatilis | reverse complement strand
AAATTATTCTCACCACAATTTGGTGACTTGTGTCTACTTTCGTGTTCTTGCTGTGCGGGTCCGCCAATTTGCAAGTTCGAGTCGCTATGGAAGGGAAATTACTCTCACCACACTTTGGTGACTTGGGTCTACTTTCGTGTTCTTACAACCGGTCTTGCAACAACACATTTGTGCTGCTCGGGACCAGAGATTTGCTTTCATACAACCGGACTTTTTTACATCCGATTTTCATACAACCGGAAAATTCTAAGTAATAACAAAGAGTAGCTTCTGCCGGGACCCTGCCTGCCCCTTTCATACATCCAGACTTTCATACATCCGGTGTTTTATACATCCGTTCTATACTGTATTGTGTTTCAAAAACTGGCAAACATTTGTTGTATCGGCAGCCATGTTGGAAAGTTAATTATTATAATTCATGCAAACCCATCACAGGTAGACAGCACTTTGAAAGTACAACCTGCTGGGCAAGAAAATTGGACCCCCAAAACTCAACTGACAAAAAATATTGGTTACTGGCTACTACTACTGGCTAATCTTGGGAAACATTTTCATTCAAACCATTGGTCAGTGGGATGGCTTCACTGCTTCTTGTAAGGATGAACACACATCCTAACACACCATACATCTTTTCTTAGGTCTTATGCCCGTAATGCCAGTTTTCAGCATGTAGGGCAGCAACAAAGGATCGCCACTCCTGTTGGTTTTGGGCCTTCTTTTGAATGGTGGTCCAGGATTCCTTCATAATTTTGAGCCCCCCCTCCACTATTTGGCGCCAGGTGTTCTTGCGTCTGCCTTCTTGTGTCCAGTGAAGAACACACCATACATACACACTTTAAAAGATTTCTATTATATATGTGTAGAAAAAACAATAATACCACAATGATGGAGATACATGTAAAAAGATGAAAGAAAAACAGTTTTGACTGAAAACTCCAAAAATAATTTATTCATATTTTCAGAGTGACACTTAAAAGTATCATATAAGTAACACACAAAGAAAAGCTACCAACCTAACAGCTTTGTGCATGAACTACATTGGTGTGTGTATAGGTGGATGCATATGTGTGTGCACACACATTTGTGTATATGTGTGTGTGCATGCATGCATATGGTATATGATGATTTTGTGTGGTGTGCAAGTGTGTGTGTGTGATAGAATAAATCTACAAGCAACAAGCAAATGTGCAATTCAGTTGATGATGGAAACCAATATAGATACATGTACATGTATAATGTGAGGCACCTGGCATGTGCCTGTTAAACCTTGTACTTCTCTCGTTAACTTCTGTCTCATTCAGGTTTATGACACATGTTTTGCATGTCCGTACGGTGGAAATACGTTACTTTATGAGTCTTGTAGAGTGGTCAGATAGAGTATAAAAAGATTCACTTGTTGGAGTCACAAGATATGGTAAATTATATTTATTTGTTCTCAATCTTTTTCCTCACACCTTATCCCTGCCTTAGTATTCATATAAATGTATTAAACAGTTTTAAAATGTTAAAACTCTTTTTTTTAAACCTCCTGAAATTCATTTATATTTTTAAAAAGACAAAAATGCACACAACTCAGAGAATGCCAAAATTCAAATCTTTCTGAGCATCTTTCTCTGGTACAAGAAGAATGAAGAAGCTGAAATATGATGCATCAGATTGCTGCTGCTCATCTAAAATGTGTGTACTTCAGCATGTTTTGATATTGTAGGGATATCATATGTGACTGTCCATCCTAGCACATCAAGCAGACGACTCAAGGGAATCAACCCCTCCTGCATTGTATCCAGAACGAGGCAACAATAAACTGGGACTCGCAGACAAAGGACTCTCCGACTTCGCTCGTGACTTCAAACTCAGAGAATGCCAAAATGCACATCTTTCGGAGCATCTTTCTCTGGTACAAAAAGAATGAAGAAGCTGAAATATTATGCATCAGATTGCTGCTGCTCATCTAAAATGTGTGTACTTCAGCATGTTTTGATATGTCCTTCGCAACAAGATAAAACAATAAAAATGAAACATGAATGTGAAATGAAATAAACATAAAACCAACCCCCAAAAATCAATAAATTGGATGGATGAATGAATGAATAGATAAATGTATGTATGGGTGGTTAAGACAATTAAAACAGAACTTGAAAAATATACAATGAAAAAAATGCAATAAAATGACAAACAAACCCCTCCCCAAAAAGAGTTAAATTGATTTGAAAATGTATAAAAGACATTAATCTTTAAAAATAAGTTTAAAAAAAAATTTTGATTAAAAATGTATCCCAAGTAGTACATGAGTTTACCCATCAATACATCACACATGTCTCCCTCTAAAACCTGATATTTTTTTACAAATATAATCAATGTATGACTGCCATCCTAAATGATCATCAATTATTACATTAATCAACACAGTAAATTTCTATTGCAAAAAAAGGTAGACACACATGGGGTTTACGATGACATGAAAGTGGATCCTTGCTCAATGGGTCATGACTGATATCGACTAAGTAATGGGCCTTCCTAGACGTTCCAACAGTCCAGCAATCTGGTATCCCTGTAAGCATTTATGATGACATGCAACTCCCTCACAACTTTATATACATTTTAAAAATGGGACATGTTATGTACATACATAAAATCGGTGCAGAAGAGAAAGGAAAACATTGAATTTGATAATTAAAAATGTGCTTTAGAAAGAGATGGCGATAATATCATCTTAGCTGACTGAGCATGCAAGCAAACACTAAGGAATCACAAGTGTGGCTCCCCCCACAAAATGTGTTCAGATCCCCAATGTTCCAGGGAACAATTATTCCAGCCCGGCAGACCCAGCCTCAAACCACGATTACGAATGGCATGAAAGGTGTCCGTTGGCTGCAAACCTGACAGGCTGGCACCAGATTGCGCACGCGCTTGCCGCCCGTCTTCTCAGCGAAGCAACGACATACCTCCCAGCACCACCGCTGTCAATGCACCCATCATCAGCAACTTGGCCCACAGATGTTAGGATAGAATGGGCGTTGCCCCTGACAACTGCCAGGGACATGCACTCCATCAGCCACGCGCTCCCTAGCTTCACCTTTGGCGGTGGAGACCTTGTTGCCAAGTTGACGCAGGAAGATGAGGGTAGAGGGACTGAGGACTCCAGAGGTCTCGACTGTGACAGGCTGGAAGTCATGTCGGGAGCTGAGGTCGGTGTACTTCTTCACCTTCATGAACTCAGCCTTGCGAACGGCCGATCCGTCACTGATCGCCGCCCAGGACATGTTCAAGGGACTGAAGGTGTCGACACAAGTTGCGTCCCATACTAAGCTTCTCCTACTAGGGTATGGAAGACGGTGATGCCATCTGGGCATTTTTCATCGCCACGGCCCCTAAAATGAAATTTCAGGCAGCACTAGTTGTTGATGAACAATTTCATAGGCAGGAGCTGCATTTGCTTATCTTGGACAGATAACATCATGATGTTTCCTTTCCACCAAAACTATACCATTTTTAGTCCTATCAACTGATCTTCAGAACAAAGGACAACCATGATACAAATTCATGTTAAAATTATGTCTGATACCATTTGGTCCAGAATTGTGAAACTTTCAGTATCTGGCCCAAGATATTTGAGATCATGGTAATAACTGATGACCTTGCAAGCATCCACAGCAAAGAATTCTAAAAGGCCAAAAGCTTGTCATGAGTGAGCAAACTGTTCTGAACCTTTCAAGTCACCCTATTATTGAGCTACATTCACGGTGAATAATGTAGTAGACACGCCTTGTCAACTTCTGGTCTCACTCAAGTTTATGACAGATGTGGTCATACATTACCTTATGAGTCTTGTAGAGGGTCAGATAGAGTATAAAAAGATGCACCTGTTGGAGTCACAAGATATGGTAAATTACATTTCTTTGTTCTCGTCCTTTTTCCTCTCCCCTTATCCCTGTCCTAGTACTCATATTTACATATATGCTTAAAACAGTTCAACATTTTCAAAGCTCAATGAGGTAAGTGCTGTTTCAACAGCACATCCCATTTGCATCTTAAAAACTGTAAAACAACATATTTCAGTCTACACTGAAGACTGTTCCATACCTTCAACACCTCCAGTGGCACCAAGGGCTCCTTGGGGATCGCTGTGGAAAAGTTGAAAATCAATTAATCAGTTGCAAAGATTATTTTTGTACAATGCTTTCTGTACTACTTTTCCTGCAAATAAGTAAGAAATAAACAACAACCACCACCAAATCTCCGAAATCCCTCCTGGAAGGGTGGCAATTTGACATTTGCTCGTGTGTGTGTGTGTGTGTGTGAGTGTGTTTGTGTCCGTGTGAGTGTCTGTGTGTGTGTGTGTGTGTGTCCGTGCATGTCGTTCGTGTGTGTGCGTGTGTGTCCGTGTGTTTGTGTCTGTGTGTGTGTGTGACCGTATGTGTGTGTCCATGTGTGTGTGTGTGTGTCCATGTCCAAGTGTGTGTGTGTGTCCGTGTCCCTGTGCATGTTCATGCGTGTGCATGTCCATGCATGTGTATGTCTGTGTGTGTGTCTGTGTGTGTGTCCGTTGTGTGTGTGTGTGTGTGTGTGTGCGTGTCTGTGTGTGTTCGTGTGTGTGCATCCGTGTGTGTGTGCGTGTCTGTGTGCATGTCCGTGTGCATGTCCGTGTGTGCGTGTCCATGTGTGTGTGTGTGTGTCCATGTGCATGTGTGTCTGTGTGCATGTGCGTGTGTGTGTGCATGTCTGTTGTCTGTGTGTGTCTGTGTGTGTGTGTCAGCATGTGTGTGTGTCAGCGTGTGTGTGTGTGTCTCCATGTGTGTGTGTGTGTGTATTTGTGTGTGTGTGTCAGCGTGTGTGTGTGTGTCAGCGTGTGTCTCCATGTGTTTGTGTGTGTTTGTGTGTACATAGCTGGACGCAGTCATAGTGCTTTAGAATAGAATATCATTACTATTACTATCATTATTATTATTCGTATTTTTCTGGTGGTTTGAAAACACTTATGGACCTGTATGATCTGATCCTGTACCAGTGCACCCCTGGTAGCTCCGGCCACTGGAGCAGGCCCCTGGCTGAGCTACTGGAGCAGGCCCCGAAAGCCCAACAGCCAGGGATTCCTGCTCTTAAAGGAGAAATCTAGTGGCTTGGGTGGTATGTTCACTTACTTATACAAGAATACATGGATATACAAAGTATTGATGAAGAAATACATTCATGTACTAAGGAGCTGAAGTGCAAATGAGAACTTCCTAACTCAGCATCAAAACACAATGCTTTTACTAGAAGAGGCCAAACTGCCTGTTTGAAATGTTAAAATCAGCACTACAGCTGCCAAAGCAGAACTGAAGCCAAATCTGAAATTAGTCTAATACTGTGTTGCACAATTGCTAATAACTCCATAAAAATGTAGCACAAGTCAGCAAATTCATGATAGAATTTTTTTAATGTTTAAGACAAAACTTGAGCATGTGACAAAAGGCGACTATCTAATACCATTGTGTATTTTTGCAAAAAGGATAAAACCCCACAAAAGCTAGTAATTTTTTATGTTGTCCCTTGATTCATATGGATAATAGTGAGATAAATAAGATCACATCTTTGTAATTAAGTGTTTGTATGAGACTGAAATGAAGCAAATTGTGAAAAATTATGTAGATTTTGGTCTTCTTAGAAAGTCTCTTTACGTGCTTGTCTGTTTTGCCACTGCAAACTACCATTAATGAAATGAAAATCAAATACTTTTCTCAAGATAACTCATTAGGTGACAGGAAAAAAAATAAAGCTCTTGTGTTGTCACACAAAAATGTCCAAAAATGCAGCTCATATTAATCTCTCTTCTCTTATGGCAACTTGCTCTTTGACAGATCTTAAGCATTTTTTCCCCCTTTCACATATAGGGATGGTAGCGGAATGGTACTAAAGCAAGGTGAGGTTTTCTTAAAAACAATCTTTAGACCTTGGCACTCCAAAGTTCAAGAGTGCTAGAAATAACAGTACTAAGGACAAAAATATGCTCATCATGTGTGGAACTTTATTCAAGGTAACAGTTTAGAGACAAATTTATCTTCTTTTTTTTTTAATTGGTTCTTTGAAATGCATTTTTCCTGTCAGTCCAGTGGCTGAATTCAAGGACATACTAGAAAAATAAAAGCTGACTTCCTTTGTGGACACATTAGTTGAGCATTTTAACATCACTCTTTAGTCAGCACTGCGGTGAAAAGATGAGCTCTGCTGAGTGTAGAATGAAGAGTTACTAAAGAGGACAAGAAACTTCCAGAGAAGCGAGACAATTGATGATCTTCAGAGCAAGAGCTGCAAGTGCTTCTGCCCTGTCTTTATACAGATCATTTTGACTTATGAAGCATAAGCAATATAGAAACACTTCCAAGGGTGATGCAAACACTCATTCTTCCCATTCCTTTTGGTGAGTGAACAGAAACTTCAGCATAATACAGTTGAGGCTCCAAGAGTGGAACCAGATTAACAGTGCCATTTGGGCCCCCACCCCAAACCACCCTTCCCCTCAAGAGCTGGAACCCTTGTCTGCTGGGGTTTCAGGGCCTACTCCTGTAGCCTGCTAGAAGTGGCCTCATGCAGCCAGAAGCTACTGGGGGAGGGCATTCAGATATGGTCAGACCATTTAAACACAGCCGTTAAGTAGGTGTCCAACAGTGACAAAAACCTCAACCTCTCCATACAGAAAATTTCATTCAAGCATTTTGGTATCGAAACCATAATCTGAATGTCATATAGCTCTGAAGTTTTGACTTTTCAAAGATTGAAATTGTGGGCCAAATCTGCATCCATTTTCAAAATTGTACAAGTCTCTCCTGTGCATCTTTATTGCATGTATTGTGACTTTTTAAAATTATGTTTCAGCTAAAAGCTGGTGAAGTTTCATCATGTAATGAGCCCTGGCATGAACTCTAGTCAATACTGCTTGACACATTGTGTTGACTTGTGAATCTTAGCCACATCAGCGACTTTCCCAAAAGCTTGCCATTTTGCCCAAATTGAATGTTTTACCATGTTTGGCATGGAATATTCCAGTAAATAATCCTGATCAGCATCCAAGTAAACAAAACAAAAAAGATTTGAGTAACTCTATGGAATTTACAAAATGAGCAATTGCACAAAGAAAAGGCATGGCTTCATTGTACATATAGATCTCTGTGAAAAATTAGATCCAAGACTCTAAAACCAATGCTAAAGTCAATGTTGCTTCACTTCCACTCGTCTCAGTCCCAGCGGTCCATGTGAGTGACCCAGGTAACCCCAGCTGTCAGAGTTTTGGTAGATAAAAGGGTGATCTACATTCTGATGTAAAACAGTAACGATTCAACTATCCAAAATGGTATTTCCGCTTTCATAAAGTTTTTGGGAGCTATGTTCACAAGATTCCAAACATCAAAGGCATACATATTGGGTGCGTAAGTGAAATTGAAAAATAGCAGCTTTCATCTGTTAAAGGTCACATCGCATGAAATAAATCTCACGCTGACTGCTCCACCATCCCAGTAAGGTGGTATCAACAATGTTCATGTCAAACAACTTTCCACAGCAAAGATTAAGACGTTTCGTTTTCATCCAGACAATTTATTTTTTAATAACAAAACACACCCAAAGATATTGAACCAAACTGTATTAACAATATGCTTGTAATGCAGTGTGGCAGCAGAAAACGGGTAGTATTTGTCACTGAAAGTAGGGCAAATGTAAGCAGAATCAGCAGCACAGACAGCTAACAGCACACACTTTTGGATACTTATGTTAAGCCCACAGACAACAATGTTCACTGCTGTATGGATCCCCAGGGAATTCATTCTCTTATGTCATTAGAAGCATATGTTTCAATAAGTAAATCTATCCCAACATGCATCTTTTACATTTATCTTTAATGAATTAAACAATCATAAGAGTTTGAAATATTCTTACCGCATGGAAACAGCGGACATCGAGGAATCCTGTTGAAAAGATAATCAAATTAGGCAAATCAGTGACCTTTCTTCAAAACTGAAGCAATGTAGCAGGATGTGGCACTCGGCAATCCCAATGTTTCAAGCAACATTTATGATACACCCAACTTACTTCTCATGGGTCAAACATTCACAGCTAATTATTCCACAGCAGTCTTAGAGCCCAGCTGAGCAAGTGGAGCACCTCCACCACCGCCACTACCACCACTACTACCACCACCAATATCACTACTACCACCACCACCACTACCACCACCACCACCACTACCACCACCACCACCACTACCACCACCACCACTACCACCACTACTACCACCACCAATATCACCTCCACCACCACCACCACTACTACCACCACCACTACTACCACCACCAATATCACTACCACCACCACCACCACTACCACCACTACTACCACCACCAATACCACTACCACTACCACCACCACCACCACCACCAATATCACCTCCACCACCACCACTACCACCACTACTACCACCACCACCACTACTACCACCACCAATATCACTACTACCACCACCACCACTACCACCACTACTACCACCACCAATATCACTACTACCACCACCACCACTACCACCACTACTACCACCACCAATATCACTACTACCACCACCACCACTACCACCACTACTACCACCATCACCACCAATATCACCTCCACCACCACCACTACCACCACTACTACCACCACCAATATCACTACTACCACCACCACCACTACTACCACCACCACCACTACCACCACTACTACCACCACCACCACCAATATCACCTCCACCACCACCACTACCACCACTACTACCACCACCACCACCAATATCACTACTACCACCACCACCACTACTACCACCACCACCACTACCACCACTACTACCACCACCACCACCAATATCACCTCCACCACCACCACTACCACCACTACTACCACCACCACCACCAATATCACCTCCACCACCACTACTACCACCACCACCACTACTACCACCACCACCACTACCACCACTACTACCACCACCACCACCAATATCACCTCCACCACCACCACTACCACCACTACTACCACCACCACCACCAATATCACCTCCACCACCACCACTACCACCGCCACCACCACCAATATCACCTCCACCACCATCACTACTACCACCACCACCACCAATATCACCACTACCAATACCACCACCACCACCAATACCACCACCACCACCACCAATATTACCACCACCACCAATATCACCACCACCACCAATATCACCACCACCACCAATACCACCACCACCAATACCACCACCACCACCAATACCACCATCACCACCGATATCACCACCACCACCAATATCACCACCACCACCAATATCACCACCACCACCAATACCACCACCACCACCACCAATATCATCACCACCACCACTACCACCACCAATACCACCACCACCACCAATATCACCACCACCACCAATACTATCACCACCACCTCCAATACAACCACCACCATCACCAATACAACCACCACCACCACCAATACAACCACCACCACCAATATCACCACCACCACCAATATCATCACCACCACCACTACCACCACCAATACCACCAATACCACCAATACCACCACCAAAATCACCACCACCACCAATACCACCACCACCACAACCAATACCACCACCACCACCAATATCACCACCACCACCAATACAATCACCACCACCTCAAATACAACCACCACCATCACCAATACAACTACCACCACCACCACCACCAATACCACCACCACCACCAATACCACCACCACCACCAATACCACCACCACTACCAATACCACCATCACCACAACCAACACCACCATCACCACAACCAATACCACCACCACCAAAACCACCACCAATACCTCCACCACCACCAGTACTATCACCAATACCACCACCCCCACTACCAATGCCACCACCACCACCAATACCACCATCACCAACCCACCAATACCACCACCACCACCAATACCACCACCACCATCACCAATACCACTACCAATACCTCCACCACCACTACTACTATAACCAATACCACCACCAATATCACCACCACCAATACCACCACCACCAATACCACCACCACCAATACCACTGTCACGTGCTGGCTTACTCCGCTCCTTTATATCATCCTATTTTTTGCTTGTTGCCCTGATGGGAAAAGGTTATGGGTTGTGCTATCAGAGTTGTGCCTTGATATTTTTGTTGTACATTTTTGGATGAGAAGGACGTCCGTCAGGGATGACGTCAGAGAGAGAAAAAACTTCACCACGGCCCCGGAGAGGTGGAAGAAGGAAGGCGGGTTTCGAGGAGGGAGGAGAAAAGTTGTTGAGTTGAACGAATAGCAGGAGAATGAGGAGGAGAAAGAGGAAGAGGATGAGGAAGAGGAAGAGGAAGAGGAAGAAGAAGAGGAGGAAGACGATGGCGGCACCGTCAGCTCATCGGAGAACGGCGACTGCATGGGAGGAGAGACCACAAGAAGGACTGGTGACGGAGTGGATTGCAAGATGGACGACGAAACGTTGAGTGTCGACACGAACAATGATACAGCTGAAGATCCTCTGTAGGATCTCACCACCAAGGTGAAGACGTTCCATTTTATTATTATTATTATATTGTTCTGGACTTGATGAGAGACTCTATCACCGGTGTTTTATTTTGTTGTTTGTCTTGTCCGGCCGTGTCTGTTTTTGTAGTGCAATTGAAGTCGCCATAGATTTTTGAGGACGGTTAGAGCCGCCATAGTTTTGTAGTGCGATTGAAGTCGCCGTAGATTTTTTTAGGGCGGTTGAAATCGCCAGAGATTAATTGAACTACAACAATTCATGTTTTTGTATAATTAAATAATTACATCGTTAACAACTGTTTATTTTTTTTAATCTTTGCCTAAATTTTGAGATAGGAAAGAACGTTTGTAGCATCAGGCAAACTCAAGACGATTGTGACAGGTGTGAAGATCTTGCCCAACATACAAGACATAAGAGCTCAGCTGTTAGCTGACGACGTCTCTCTGTTCTCGGACAGTGGTAGGTCTCTAAAAATCCGATTAACTTTCTTCTACGCTCAACACTTGCTTTTCTTTCTAAAACTCTTAACTGCTGGGATACTCGCGGCCGCATCGCGAACACTCCTCCGGCATAATAAACCGGAGTAACCGTGACAACCACCACCACCACCAATACCACCACCACCACCACCAATACCACCATCACCAACCACCAATACCACCACCACCACCAATACCACCATCACCAACCACCAATTCCACCACCACCATCACCACCACCAATACCACTACCAATACCTCCACCACCACTACTACTATAACCAATACCACCACCAATATCACCACCACCAATACCACCACCACCAATACCACCACCACCACCACCAATACCACAACCACCACCAATTTTACCACTATTACCACCACCATCACCACCACCAATACCACCATTACCACCACCACTGATACCACCACCACCACTACCAACACCATTGATACCATCACCACCAATACCACCACCAATACACCACCACCACCACCAATACACCACCACCACCACCAATACCACCACCACCAATACCACCACCACCACCACCAATACTACCACCACCACCAACTTTTTTTGTGGCTTACAATGAATTAGAACATTCATGAATGTATGTGACAGGTGAGGTAGTTACTGAGAAAGCTACAAGACAGAACAAGAAATGTCCAATGGAACAGGACAGCTTGACAGTCTTCAGAGAAACAGTCCCTGTTGACACCTGTTTCAATCCTGTCTTCTTCCTGTCTAAATTTGCTGTGTGAAAGTGTGGTGGTGTCTTTCATCTGCCTCTCCACAGTGCAGGCTGGGGGTGTCATCTGATCACAAGTGTGAAAATCTCGGCTACCAAAACTCATGGACTGATCTGTCATACTCCACACACTAACCCTTGTCTACAGCAGCAGCAGCACAAGAAGCAGCAGCAGGATCAGAGGAGGAAAAGGAGGGAGGGAGAAGGGAGGAGGAAAGGAAGAGGAAGGAGGGAGCGAGGGAGAAGGGAGGAGGGAGGAAGGGAGGAGAGAGGGAAGGAGGAGGACGGGGGGGGGAGGGAAGGGAGGGAGGGAGAGAGGGAGGGAGGAGGGAAGGGAAGGAGGGAGAAGGGAGCAGGGAGGGAGAAGGGAGGAGGGAGGGGGGGAGGAGGAAGGAGGAGCAAGGAGGGAGGAGCGAGGAGGAGGGAGAAGAGAGAGCAAAAGCAGGGAGAAGGAAGAGGGAGGAGATGCAGGAGCAGGTGCAAAATGAGGGGGAGGGGGAGGGGAAGTGGGAGGAGGAGGAGGGAGGGAGGAAGGAAGAGGAGGAGGGAGGGAGGAAGAGGAGGAAGGAGGGAGGGAGGAGGGAGGGAGGAGGAGGAGGGAGGGAGGATGAGGGAAGAGGGAGGAGGAGGGAGGGAGGAGGGAGAAGGAGGGAGGGAGGAGGAGGACGGAGGAGGAGGGAAGAGGGGGGAGGAGGAGGGGGCAGGAAGGAAAAGGGAGGAGGGAAAAGGGAGGAGGGGGGAGGAGGGAGGACGGAGGAGGGGGAGGACGGGGGAGGAAGCAGGGGCCGGGGGAGGAGGAGGGGGAGGGGAGGGAGGGAGGGAAAGGGAGGAGGGTGGAGGAGGATGACAACAACTACACTGTATCCGGGGGAAATGTGTGATGCAAACTGACAAGCAGAGCAAACTTTTAGAAAGACATATTAATGGTGTTGTACAAGCATTGCAAGTAAAGAAAATTGTTATTTGTCACTTGCACACATAAGTGTAAAGGCGGTGGATGGAGAAGAAGGGTGCTATATATGCTATGCTGTCCCAACACCCAACATCAATGGAGTGCCATGCAGGACTGGGACCAATCACTGATGATCTCTCATTACTGGCAGGGACAGGGCCATGGCCAGTTCATCTCTTGATGTCATCAAGTCCGACATTCTTTTGTCAGAAATCTCTTCAGATCTCCCTAGACCCTCCTACTAGACAGTCGAGATCAAATGGCACAGACGCAGTCTACCTGCATAATTTGATGACTAAATGTCTTTATGGGAAGTGTAGACTTATCCTGCAGCACTTGTGCTTTTAATGCATTCCAGTCTCCACTTAAGATCCAATTCTTGCACCCTCCAAGAATGAAATATATCGTTGATTTGTACATTTTGATCTTCACCTGGAGGCTGCTGATGTTGTTGCTCCGTTTGGTTTTTGGGCTGAACAAAAAGGTCAAAGAAACGCTACAAATAGTGGCAAGAAAAAACAAAGAAACAAGAAAAGAAATGAGAACCTTACCTTTTCAATTGATGACATACTCGTGACCAAGCCTCTAGATTCTGGAAATGAGTCCTTGAAAAAGAAAAAAATATAGTAAACAAAATGATATGTACTGACGGGTAGGTCAGGCAAAATCATGGAAGCCTGCATAAGACAACAGGCTGAGTTGCTGCAGTCTGGGTATTCAACAGCAGCTGCAGGATTGATCATCCTCTACGTAAGGGACTAAGAGCCTCTGGTCAAGGTTGCACATCTGCTGCACCTCGAATGCTGCAATGCCCTCAGAGATAGCCGAGGACCAGACACTGCACTCTGCTGCAAGGGATTCTCAGCTTGCAGCCAAGATGTCTTCTGCCTTCAGAGAAGACCTCAAGGCATCCTTGTAGTGCTTGACTGGCCCTCCTGGGGCAGCTGCAGTCTGCCATTGTTGCCACAGGTTCTGTGTATTCCTTCATAACGTTGTCATGTATGGGATGCTATTATACTGCACCCATAAAGTTGAGACATAAGCCTGTGGTGAGTTTCACTCAGGCTTTATTTTGGATCTTGGCACTTTGCACAGATTGAACCCTTCTTTGTGCTTAGCTACAAGTCTGTGCAGTCACCTGAAAGCACTAATTTCACTAATAAAATTCGCTCTAGAGGACTTTTGCATACTTGGATTTGTTTTTCATTAATGGGCTTTTACACATGTGCTCTCTCTAACTATTTACTTAGCTTTCTCAACAGTTCAAAACTTCCAGCATTTCTACATTAAGCAACACATGCATTTGAGTTTCGGCGGTGGTCTCAACTTCAGTGACACTGTCTTTACAGACGATCAATGAACAACCAAGCACTCAATTTGGCGATCGGACCAAAAGAAATATACCTTCTACAATTTTATTTCATTTCACATGGATAATGATGGCATACTATGGCTTGGCTTTGCGAACGAAGATCATGGTAGGAGGTCAGGGTCTGCGATGGTTGCAGGCTTGTTGGTGGCTGAAGAGGCCAATACGGGACTTGCACACCCACCCACAGTGGCTGCATCTGAGGTCTGTAGACCCAGTTGTCCTACATGCCTGCACAGTGAAGTTTTAAGGTGAAGTTTGGTGTGCGCAGTATCGACCCCACCCTTAACACCCGGGGATCATCTGCCATGGGACAGTGACAGCTAGGACACCGGGTCGTAGGTTTTAAATCAGACTTATCTTTGTCCTAGATGGATTGCCGATCAGGGCTATTGAGTTCCATCTGCCTGGCTCTCCTAGACTGGTTGCCAACCAAGGCTAAGGAGCCCAGTTCGCCCGATGTGGGTTGCACTGTGTCTGGCCTCTACCCTTCGATCTGTCCAGCTTGGGTGGCCCTACCAGGAGACTAAGCTTCCGCTGGCATAGCTCTAGGGGTCACTGCATGAGGCACGCAAACTCCTTGACCACGACATGGTGGCAGCCCAGCAGGGTCATGTACACACAGCAGATCTACTCAATTATCTGTAAATAAAACATGCCTCTTACAATTTCATCACTAGCTGATTAGTTTCCAGTCACTCATCAGCTTGGCTAGCAAGATCACCAAAACTTGTATCAAAAGTAGTGCACCGGTACTGGTAAGTCACTACTGATATCAAGTGAGTATAAACGTTCCTTTAAGTGGTGAGTGTAGATCCAAATGCATGTATTTGCAACCTGTGCAATTTTGGAATTCTCTACTGGGCCATTGCAGTTCCTTGTTCAAACAATGCTGAGATCATGGCCATGTGTTAGAAAAATGGGTGCCACAGCTTAAGAATGACTTTTAAAACAATTTCAGATGAAAAGATGAAGATTTTTTTTCTCCACCTACCTGACTTCGATCTGCTTCTTCACGGTCTCCACCAAATTTGACTTTTAGCATGAATGGTTCCAACTCTTCTTTTGAAGCAAACTCCTTCTGTGTCCTTCTACTATTCTTGCTTTTAGAATGACCTTTTCCATGGAATTGTCTCTTTGTTGCAGGAGACTCTTCTTCTGGCATATCAACAACAATCATTTCATTCTTCAGACTGAATTTGTCCAATTGCTTTACATGGACACACATTTCATTCAGCAAAGCACTATTGTTCTTCCACAGAGCATGGTATGCGCTGCACTCCAGCTCCAACTCCTTTATCCTCTGGGCTTCTGGAGAAAAAAAGAGAGAAGCAAACATTAATAGTGTGGTAAGAGGGCTAAGTCAGAATAAGTGAGAGATATAGAAGCAAGAGCAATGGAGGGAGGGAGGGAGGGAGGGAGGTGGTGGTGATTGATTGATTAAACTTTATTTTTCAAGGGAAATTCATGAATTAGGCATAACTGCCTATCTTACATGCAGCCCTTGTTAAAACAAGCAAACAAACAAATTTAATCCCATCCCCCACCCCTACCTACCCACCCACCCTCTATCCCACACACAATTCACACAATGACACAGGTTACAATGAATTAATGGTAACGAAATACCACATTGAATATAATCGTGAAGTAAATTTAGAATGAGATGAGAAAGTATCTAGGATGACTGCATAAGAAAAGTGTGTAGTTCCAATTTAAATTTCTCCAAAGATTTTGCAATTCTAAGAGAATTGGGTAGTGTGTTCCACATAGCAGCCCCTGAGTAAGATAGGCCATGTTTAAACAAATCAATCCTAGGTTGTGGTATTATAAAGTTGTGTACACTAATATTTGAATGTTGGATTAAGTTAATCAAACAATCAGGCACATCACAATCATTAATTATTTCATTAAGACACATTTATTGAATTGTAAATGCTTATGAAAAGGCAAGATATTAAGTTCATTCTTTTTACCATTTGTAGATAGTGAACTATCTGTTATCATAAGCTTAGAGGCTCTTCGATACAATGACTTCAGCCTTTTCAAGTTATCACTACAGCCATTCCAAATTGTTGATGCTTAATTAATGTGAGATAAGATATGTGCATGGAGGAAGATTTTGCGAGTTTGAATGTCAACAATATATCTTAATTTTTAGGAAAGAAATAGATTAATTGATTTTTTTACAAATATAATAAATGTGATTGCCATCCTAAATGATCAACAAATATTACACCAAGAACTTTGTGTTCAACAATTTTTTCAATTCTCAAAGAATCTAGAAAAAGAGGAAAAGATAAAGGATATATTTGATTTTTTTGTCTCGTAGTTATCACCATATAGTTCGTTTTGGAAGGATTTATGACCATATACGATTTGAAGAGCACCAGGAGCGTATTTTATCCAGGCTCCCTTGAAATTTTACTGCCACACATTCAGTACTGACACCTGAGGTTGAAAGTGTTACATCATCAGCAAACATATCACATGTAACCTCTTTATGAGAGATATATAATGGTAGATCATTGAAAAATAGGCAGAACAAAAGAGGAACTAATACAAAACCTTGTGGTACACCCACTTGTAAATGGCCATAAAAAGAAGCATGTCCATTGAAATAGACATACTGCTGTCTGTCTTTTAAAATGATTCTAAAGTTTTTTTACGTCACGTGTTGCATCATTTATGTTTGTCTGTAACGTTCACTGAAGAAGGGCGTGTGCCCGAAAGACTTTGATTTTGGTGTTTGTCGTGTGTTTGTTTCTTATTGATAGTAATCTTTTAAAATGATTGAAAGAATTTCACTGTGTTACAACCATTTAGATATTGTGATAATTTTTCAATTAAAATGTCATGATGAACCGTGTCAAATGCTTTCTTTAGATCAAGAACGATGGAACAAATCAACTTTGACCTATTAATGGCACATAGCCAAGAATCAATCCAGTCAATGCTGTGTGGCAAGAATGTTTTGGCCAGAGAGAGAGAGAGAGAGAGAGAGAGAGAGAGAGAGAGAGAACAAACGAACGAACTTAGTTTATTGTTAGGCCTCCGGCCCATCAATATTAAATTATGCATAGTATGCCTCATCGGCCATTGCAATACAGACTGCCTCCTTCCTTCTTCTAAATGCATAATATAGATACATTGATACCTGTCGTATAGAATTCACGTCCTGTGTTGAGAGAGAGAAAGAGAGAGAGAGAGAGAGAGAGAGAGAGAGAGAGAGAGAGAGAGAGAGAAAGAGAGAGAGAGAGAGAGAACGAACGAACGAACGAACGAATGGTTTATTTTTGTTAGGCCACCGGCCCATCACAACACAATTACACATAATATGCCTCTTCGGCCATAGCAATACAAACAGCTTCTTTTCTTCTTTTGAATGCATAATATAAATACGTTGCAACCGCTCGTACTGCCTTAGGCTCCTCCAGCGACAGGAGTACCTTAACATCAAAGGCATATGTATTCGTCATCAACTTGCATATATACATTCGTCTGAGATCTTCATAGGCAGGACATTCAAGTAACAAATGCTGTTCATTTTCGTCTGTTTCATAGCATGATGGACATAAGTAAGCATTATCAGCTCGCTCCGTAGAAAATCTGTATTTATGCGTGAACAGATCGCTGAATCCCATCCTAAAAATAACATAAACATCTCGAAAAACTTTTTTATCTAATATATACAAATATTTCTCTCTATTCAATTCTGTCTTAAAGGATCTGTACAGTTCATATCTACCACTCGCTGATATTGAAACTGTCCATACATTCATGTACTCAGTGATAAGGCGCTTTCTGAACTCGAGCAAGAACTCTGTCTCATTCCGCACATTCTGATTACGCCATACATCAGCAAAATCATATCTATACAATACTTCTTTTATTTTGTCAACCCAGTTTCCATTATTTCCCGAGATGAGCATCATCTTGTAAACTTTGTTAGGGTATCTAGTTGCCTCCATCTTAAGTACACGCAACCAGTACTTAATAGCCCGTAAAGTTGCATTGATATACAGTGGGTATCTTCCGATTTCACCATACGTCATCAAGTTAGGAGCTTGTACAGGAACATTGAGAAATCTTTTCATAGCTTGTAGGTGTACAGATTCTATTTCCGAACAGTTGTACAGTCCCCACAGTTCTGATGTATACAAAAGTACCGGCTGTATCTGGGTAGTGAACATTTTGAAATACACATCTGGTGACACATTTCCTAATTTTTGTAGACACTTAGTCAGTTGAATCATGCCAGCTTTTGCTCTAAGTACAAGATCAGACTGTAAAATACTAAAGGACAGTCTCGAAGTGAACAGTGCTCCAAGATATCTGTACTCATTCACAGTCTCAATTCTTTCCGTCCCCAGATACCACTTCTCATGACCTGCCAGATAACCACCATTTCGGAAAACAATGACCTTTGTTTTTTGTTGGTTTACATCCAGACCAACTGTGTCTGAAGCTTTTTTGAGACTGTTCAATTGGTTTTGCAGACCAACGACGGTGTCCGATACAAGAACTATATCATCTGCGAACAGTAACAGATATATAATCGTAGCATCAGGCATAAGCTGAATACCATGTTTACCATGTTTGGTTACAATCTTAGCCACATAGTTCACTACAAGAGAAAAAAGTATCGGACTCATTTTACATCCTTGCTTTAATCCCTTGGTATATGCAAATGAGTCGCTGTAGCGACCGTTGCACCTTACACTGCTTTGAACATCAAAATACATTGCTTGGATCATCTGGAGTAGTCTCCCTTTCATCCCATAACCCCGAAGAATTTGCCAAAGTACATTTCTATTTATACTATCGAAAGCTTTCTTAAAATCCACAAAAACAGCATACAGTTTTCTATGCCTTGACAGATATCTATTGATAACTGAGTGAAGAACAAAAATATTGTCCATCGTCGAATAACCTTTTAGAGAGAGAGAGAAAGAGAGAGAGAGAGAGAGAGGGAGGGAAAGAGAGAGAGAGAGAGAGAGAGAGAGAGAGAGAGAGAGAGAGAGAGAGAGAGAGAGAGAGAGAGAGAGAGAGAGTTATTTTTTCTTTTCTTTTCTTAACAGATCAATAATAATTTCTGTTCCATGTGAAATCATTTTACTTTTCTTCCTTGATTTTATTCATAATTCACAATTACAGTTGCAGATAATTCAAGACAAAATGAATATCAACATCTTCCAGTAGGAAAGCTACAGCCTTACCACAATCTATTGCTGTCATACCTATGGCTGTTTGCTGTTGGGTCTTTGGAACTCTCCACTTCATTATAAGAATAGGTTCACCAATAGCTGAAAGAGATAATTTGAGATTAAATGAAATGCAACACTATAGATAAAAAAGTACTTCTGAAATAATAGCACAGCATCATTCATCAAAAAGCAAACTCACACTCATTCTTATAATTTACATTGGACCTTACTCACAGTAGCCATGTTGGCAACTAAGAAAGATGCAAGCACATCATAATGAATGGCTGCCTGCACAAGACACAGCTGTGTGCCTATGTGCACAAATGATGCCCCCTGCGAACTGGATCAAATGTTATCCTTTCATCATATTCCAAAGGACTAAGGTATATAAAAATCATGGATACTTGAGATCTGGCATAATGTCTGTCCAAAATTCAATGCGTGTATGCAGGATGTAGCAATACAGCGTACCTGCATTCAGCAATTCATAAATCAGTTTTGATGCTTAAAAACATGCGTTTCCATCATCATGAGGAAATTTGACATGTGATGCACACCAATGTTTGAATGGTACATTTTAAAAGGCATATATGCTTTTATAGAGAGTGCATTTTTTAATGTATTAAAAAAATCTGTAAACATGAACTCATCAACTGAACACTACATACATGGACATCATAACAGCTGCGCTCACACACACTGGACACAAAAACACATTGTTCCCATTAATTGAATGAATGAATGAATGAATGAATGAATGAATGAATGAATGAATGAATGAATGAATGAATGAATGAATGGATGACTGACTGAATGAATGAATGAATGAATGAATATGATTGAATGAATTTAATTTCTATGGTCTATCAGTCTTTGTAGACTATGCAAGGCCACTGATTATGATTGATCATTAATAGTTGATTATAATAAGAGCAAGTCAAGCCATAATTTCCCTGGTTATTTGCCTCTTACGAAATGACAAGGGAGACATGGTGCTTTCAAATTGAAAACTCATACGAATCCATCTGGAAGGGGAATATTTCTTCACAAAGTAACAGTTATATGACCAGGAAAAGATGATAAGATACATAGGGTGTTGCAAAAAAAAACAACCCTACTGTATATACCTTGAAAGTACTGTAGATCTACTTCAAACTTTGTAAACCACTGAATCTGCATCAAATTTATTAGCTGGTCTCCACAGCTGTTCACTTCACTTTAATGATCGAAAGGCCTGTCTTCTGAGGTAAATGCAGTCAATTTCATGCTACAAACTGTGTCCATCTTTCTTCAATCACATAACATCTTTCTATTTAATGTGTAACTCAATGAGCAGTTATCTTGCTGAAAGCAGTAACATTGATGGAATAACACTTCATAACCAGTGCCCATTGCTTACGAGTGGAGCGGAAAGCACATGATGTGCTGGCTTTGTCTTGAAACTAACATGGCTGCCGCATGAATAAGGTCCATGGCAGAAATAATGAAATATTTACTGGTCCAGTATGCACGCACCAGGAGTTTAAATCAAAATCAGCTGTCATGATTGCCATAATACAATGATACATGGGGGGGAAAAGTGGGGGGTTGGGGGTGAAGAGAGACATTGTTGTAGTCTTGTTGCAAACGAGTGTAGACTGTATAGTAAAGTAGGTGTTCCGTTTTTGTTATTTCAGATTCATAGTACTTCCATACTACCCACATATTACTTCTTTAGTCTACTTCCATTTTTATTTTCTTCAATCTGCGGCCATACGGTCTACAAGTTCTGGCCTACTTCCATATATTGACTCCAATCAACAAGCCCTAATATCTATGTTTTGGATTGAACATTCTGGCAGGTTTGGTGGCGAGTTTTTCTTCGTATTTGGGGTTTTTATACCTTGAGTGAAAAATGGTGTCATCCCTTAATGATGACAGTGTATTGAGAGTGTGCAGTTTGTTTTTTATTATCTTTTCACATTTCTCATTTGGTCAGTTCTTTGAGGAGTTTTTTGCCAGTGGTTTATATATTTTTTGTTTGATATTGTGAATTTTGCATCTACATTCTCTATTTTGTGATAAGTGGGGCCAGCAGAGCCTGTCTCGTTTTAAATTTGTGAGAATTTGCACATACTTGAGTTTATATTTCAGTTTACTAAACCTTATTTATTTATTCATATCCTCTTGTGTGTTCTGGGGCATTTGTGTTCATCCCTAATTAGCCCAGGGACTGGAGGTTTCTTTTCTTTTAACTGCCAAGGTTTACACCCCAAATCACCATCACTTCGTGACCCATGACACTGGCAAGCCCTGTGTTCAAGACAACCTACCGTTCACCGACCGGTAGGCAAGCCCCCAATGTGCACTCTTTAACGACTCGTTATGACCGAACGGTAGCCAAGATGGTTTCCACTATGCCTTCTCATCGTTGTTGCAGATTGCACTTCTCAACCAAATGAGTAAACCAGCAGCTGCAGACTGCTCGTTTCTTGTGGAAGCTGATAAAATGTGTTAAGCTGTAGCTGTGCATGAAGACTCGGCATCGCTTGAATAAAAATGTATGTCTAAACGAAAGTGCTGACTTGGTGTATGCAAGATTGGTTGGTTGGTTGGTGTTTTACAGCCTATCAGCCTTTGAAGGCTATGTAAGGCCATTAAGCACGCATATCTTAACAGTTTGGAGTAAACGTTAATCAAGTAACGGTGTCCCTAGTTATTCGCCTCTTATGAATCGCGTAGGGAGACGCTGTGGGTCAATTCTTACCCCGAACCCACAGGGGGATGGTGTATGCAAGAATATCTCGATGCTCACATCAAAGGAGGTTACACAACAAACTAAGGGCTAATGTAAGATATAAGAGTTGCCTCCCTTGAAATGTAGCCGTCTGTAGTAGAAATGTTTGCCCACATCTTGCCCGGTAATTATTTCAGAGCAGTTGTTCTTTAAAAAAAGAAAAGAATAATATCAGCCTAATTTCTTTTAACTTCTCGCATAGGCTGGGTAAAAATCACAGGGCGAAATGTGTGCCACAGTGCATATTTGTGAAGGCGACTTTCCTCCTTTCCCCAAAGGCAGCCATTTTGGTTATACAACCCGTGCGTTCAAGACGACCTACCGGTAGCCTACCGGTAGCCGAGCAACCGGTGTGCCCTCTTGAACAACTCGTTATGACCCAACGGTAGCCAAGATGGCTTCCGCGATGCCTTCTCATCGCCGCGGATTGCGCTTCTCAACCAAATGAGTAAACCAGCAGCTGCAGACTGCTCGTTCCTTGTGGAACTGATGAAATACGTTAAGCTGTAGCTGTGCATGAATGCTCGGCATCGCTCGAATAGAAATTTATGTCAAAACGACAGTGCTAACCTGGTGTAAGCAAGAATATTTCGACGCTCACTTCAAGAGAGATTACACAACAAACAAAGGGCTAATGTAAGATATTAGAGTTGCTTCCCTTAAAATTGTTTCGCTATCTGCCTTGGAAATGTTTGCTAACATCTTGCCCAGTAATTATTTCAGAGCAGTTATTCTTTTAAAAAAGAAAAGTACAATATCAGCCTAACTTCTTGTAACGTCTCGCATAGGCTGGGTAATAATCACAGGTCGAAATGCGTGCCACAGCGCATATTTGTGATGACGACTTTCTTCCTTTCCCCGAAGGCAGCCATTTTGGCTATACAGGCGCAACGGCTCTCCGGCGCGGTACGTACCGGTACGTACCGGTAGGCCTCTTGAACAGGCCCCAGTAGGCCTCTTGAATGCACCTATGAAATATGCTTCATATCTCTGTCAGCTGATTTGGCAAGTGAGGACTCGGCATTGATTTGTTGATTTGATCGGAAGATGTTTGAATTGATGATTCTTAGGGTTGGACACAGGGTTTGGTGACAATTAGTTGTTGTGTGTGAGTTGGGCTTGATATTCCAGGTTGTTTAGAACTTGCATTTGGATCTGAATGACCCAACCCCATCCAGCTCAACACCCCCCCCCCCCCCCCCCACCAATTCACCCCCTCCCCCCCAGTAGCCTCTATCGCTGATGGGGGCTGACTACCCAAATGAAATTTCTGTAGAATTCTATAGAGTACTAAAGGTTAATATGGAATGTACTTTTAATTAAGTAGAATATTATAGTAAGTACTATAACATTTTGAAGATTTTGGGATGTACTTTAGACTGTGTGGAATACTATAGTAAGTACTGTAAAATACAATAGGATACTATAGAACACTGTAGATTACTATGGGATCCTCTAGAGATAGTATCTAATAGCTTACTGTATTAAATTCTGTACTTGGGCAGAATTCTCTAGAAAGCTATATAATGTACACTGTATTTCCGTATGCTTTGATTTTACATACTGGTTGATGTTGCTTTGTGAAACATAGCTTTTTTTAACCTTTTCTTTCTGCATTTTTTTTAGCATCTTTGCAAAAATATGTCATCAAAGGAACAAAATTTAGTGCAGTACTGTGCTCCAAGTCATCAATTCCATTTCCTGTAACTGGGTTTCAAAATTTTGGTCAAAATCCAAACCTCTTTGTTGATCCTAATTCAACTCGCGAGCAAAATGTTATCTCATGCTGCCCAATTCACATTTATAGATGGTACATGTGATGTCTTTCCGCTGAGTGACAAAACACTGGAGGACCAGGTGGGACCCATATGAAAATTCTCTATAGTGAATACTATAAAATACCATAGCGCTTTGGTGAAGATTTTAGTGCAACAATGCAACTACAGGTTGTCACACAAATACACACACATCCATCAACATTCAGACTAATAAAATCTATTTTTTATACTCACCAACGATTAGGGCGATGAGGAAAAGTACAATGAAGGCAATGGCAACATCCTTCCATGGGCCTGGAATGATGATTAAAGTTCAACATGAAGCAAAATGCATTTTCAACTTGATTCCTGAGAGGTTCCACATCACTCTAGGGCAGTCACAAGATTGTCACTATTCACCATCCCGGTTTCTGGGAAAAGTGACTGGAGAAAAACGTTTTGAAAGAAAAGCCACTGCAGCTATGATGGATGTGATAAAAATTGGCCTGGATGACTCATTACAGTCTGGCTACGTGTCTGACCCTTTGACTGAAGCTAAATCTGCACCTCGTCTACTGAAGGTTTTTACCTCAAGCAAATTGTCTTTTCTCTGAGTAGAGTCAGTCTCAGCTATAAACTTGACTTTAAAATATTTCTGTGAGTCACCGTGAACTGATCATTGTAATTAAAGTTGTTGCTTTGTCATCTTGACTCACAGGAGACAGTTTTTTTCACTCATCGTTCAACTTCAAGAGTTTAAAAAAACTCATTCCCACTGTAATTCACTAGAATAACCAAACATGTTCTTATAATCTTTAAATAGCACAAAACAAAACCATTTTGGAAAAAAACATTATTCATTACTCATTTGAATGACTAGAATTGAATAACATTAATAATTTAAAAAATTAACGTTTAAAAAATAGTAGAGGTAGAAAGATTTGGGAAGCTGTTAAAAGTTTGAAAAAAGAAGTAAGTGTGTGAAATAACTTTTTTAGTCAAGTACATAGTTTTTCCAAATCGCATTCAAGGTTTAGCAGAAGAAAAATAGGAAAAGTACCCTAAAAAAGAATTTGCAAAAAAAAAAAATCCTTGCTGCAATAAATTGAGGAGAAAGTGTGAAGTCAAGAAATGCTAATCTCAGTGACACAGGTGACGACATCTTCAAAATGTTTACTGACATAGCTTGTTGGCCTCTTGCTCAAAATACCAACCTATCCAGATTATCACAGATCTCATTAACTCATTTGCAACCCATAGCATCATACGATCCTATGCACTGAGCATAGTCGTTGACAACACGAAGGTTCATATGATCCTATGCACTGATCAAAGTCGACAACACGTAGGTTCATATGATCCTATGCACTGAGCAAAGTCGTTGACAACACGTAGGTTCGTATGATCCTATGCACTGAGCATAGTCGTTGACAACACGTAGGTTCATATGATCCTATGCACTGAGCAAAGTCGCTGACAACATGTAGGTTCATATGATCCTATGCACTGAGCATATTCGTTGACAACACGTAGGTTCATATGATCCTATGCACTGAGCATAGTCGTTGACAACACGCAGGTTCATATGATCCTATGCACTGAGCATAGTCGTTGACAACACGTAGGTTAATATGTTCGAATTCGATGAACTATACCTAATTTCATAGCTTTCGTTCTTTTTTTAATACGCTTTTTCAAAATACATATATTTTCCTGCTATTCCAGGGATAAGACACGTACACTATAATTACTGCATCTTGTATGGCTTAATCATCAGGAAAATGTCACTCTGTTCAGATATTAAAATGTTTTGGAAACAATTGGATTTGACGCTGTTAAATCACTAAATGAAATATGACATGTGGTTGAACCTATGTTTGCTTGTAGTCGCGATACATCTCCAGTGAGTTAACTATCAACAATTAGTTACTTGAATAGGATGAGGGAAGGAATTTCCACACTGTGACTGGTCCTCTCCAATCACCTCTGCCTGCATTCTGTTAACCCGAGTCTCTAGTGGACTAGAATGATCTGCCTGATGCTGGAGGTAATGTTCAGATTATTGTATAATCAAAAAGTGTTACAAATTTCCTTTAAATCAGTACAAAAACCATGATACATGCAGTGGTAGTTGATTTATGCCTGTTTAAAATAATGATTATGTGTACACTGACGATGGGATGTTTACAAAGAATAGACATTTTCATTGAATTCTAGCTCAGTCAAAGGAATTCCCTCAATGGCCCAATGAAAGTGCATTGTACTCTTAGATAAGATTAAGAGTCTCCTATTCACACACTTCACACTTTTGCATGCAAGCAAGGCGGAATTGGGATAAGGTCTGGGTGCAGTGAAATGCAACCAGATGTAGTTTTATGCACAAAGAGATTACATGGTCTTCCTGTAGATTTATCAGTGGATTTGAATCAAGTAAAATCTCAAAATTGCTAGTGACCATTACTGGAGCAATCCTGCTGAATCTCAGGCTGGCAAACTGACTCAGTGTTAGAGGACTGGTCGCAAGACTTCTAATAAGCTACTGAATACTTCTGATGTTGGCAAAGTACAGTACCAGCATCACGAGGACAGTCAGCACAAGCTGGAGCAGTTGGTGGTACTGCACTCTTCGCTGGTGATGTGGTGGAAGGTGTGGATGTGGTGATCCTGAAACAGACAACAGACAGTAAACAACAATAACAACAACAACCTTGGTCCACTGGTTTATGAAAAATGCTATCAAGCTGGAATCTTCAAGAAAACATTATGAATTATTGCTAGTCAACAAGGTGGTCAAAATGACCAAATATGACATCTATAAAATACTAGTTGTAACACACAGGCACAAACACACATGCACACACACATACACACATGCACACACAACACACACACACACATCACACACATGCACACACACACACACACAACACACACACACATGCACACACACTCACACACACACACACACACACACACACACACACACACATGCACACACACATACAAATGCACTGTCACACATGTACAAATGTTCCATTGACTTGATGGGATGATGATTTGTGCAAAAAATACACTTACTTCATTGTGGTGGCATTGGGCACTCCTGCAACAACCAAAAGCAGGCATCATATATTTTCCTGCTATTCCAGGGATAAGACATGTACACTATAAATACTGCATCTTGTATGGCTTAATCATCAGGAAAATGTCACTCTGTTCAGATATTAAAATGTTTTGGAAACAATTGGATTTGACGCTGTTAAATCACTAAATGAAATATGACATGTGGTTGAACCTATGTTTGCTTGTAGTCGCGATACATCTCCAGTGAAAACCACACAAATAGTAAATACATGTAGTATAAATAAGAACAGGGTTGGGACTGTCGGGTGCTCCCAGTCGAGGTGGGGTGTAGAGGCTTCATAGCCCACTCAACAACCCAGTTTTTGATAAAGTTGGGTTGCAAGCCCTCACACTCCAAAAGGGTCATTGGGCAACTCCAGCCGACAGCCGAGGCAGCGTCCTTGTGGATCTGGCACAAGAGCCAATGCCCTAGGGGGCCTTAAGTTCTGCCCCAAACCGATACTCCCCGTTGGCATTTGCAGCTTGGGGCCGCCCATGACTAAGCCGCTGGAGTATGTCTCAAAAGCTCTACAGATATAGGTTCCAGCTGAGGGGGTGGGGGGTGGGGGGGTGGGGGGTGGGGGGGTATCATGCCGTGGCTGCAGTATGTGTATTTTGGTACTGATATTAATTTTTCCCCTACCAATCCAAGCACACTGTGCCATAACAGTTCCAACTGCCTCGCAATCAATGCACACA
>JAWQFJ010000288.1:32500-57500 GCA_034096865.1 Theodoxus fluviatilis | reverse complement strand
AAAGGTACTGGTTTGAGATGGGACTCACCACCCATGTGAGGAACTCAAACCACTTTACCCCTGATCATTGAGCCACCAGATAAGTCCTTCACTGGCATTTGAAG
Source organism: Theodoxus fluviatilis (assembly GCA_034096865.1). Classification (NCBI taxonomy): domain Eukaryota; kingdom Metazoa; phylum Mollusca; class Gastropoda; order Cycloneritida; family Neritidae; genus Theodoxus; species Theodoxus fluviatilis. Next base: position 57,396 of record JAWQFJ010000288.1, on the reverse strand, counting down.
GATACGTATCTCGTCAAACCCAACAGAACATTGAGTTTAATGTTTGTGAGTATGAGGGACAATTTTCCCCAAAAACAAAAAGACCACATCATCCTAGCTGATAAGGGAAATATTCATGCAGCACAGGATGTACATGATTTTCAAGAAGAAAAAAAAAGGTAAAAACCACATACTAACATACACAAGGAAACATATACATGTAAATAACTGCAAGCAAAGAAAAAAAAGAGGTAAAAACCACATACTAACATACACAAGGAAACATATACATGTAAATAACTGCAAGCAAAGAAAAAACGCCTAATGCACAGTTTTTACTGAGCCACATAAAAAGTATAAATCAAACACAAAAATATAGTGCAACAATCAGCTGACTCTCAGAATTTTGAAAGCAAACGGAGTAAGTATATCTGAAACAGATATTGACAGGATGAACCAACACTTAAGATACACTTATTGAGATACAATCAATGGAATTAAGAAAATAATGATAATCTCACGAAAAGGGAATAGATGCAACAATAATGATATACTTGATGCTCAGGGTACAGAAGAATATCCACTGAACACTACATGTAATATAAAAATCAATGTTCTTCCTTAGTATATCACCCACATTATTCCCCTCCCTTTTCAATGAAATATATTTAAAATTATTTATTTAAAAAAGACTAGTTGGATATCAAAGCAAAAGCACACATAGAAGCACTTTCATTTCATCACATAGGGTTGAAGCTCATGATGAATGCACGCAATGTGAGTTCTCATGTAAGTGATCAGCAACAGAGCAGAAGCAAGGACAGGGGTGTGAATGAATGAATAAAAGAACTAGAGAGCACTCTCTGAGCACAAACCTCCACCAAGGAAGCATAATTTCTCTTTCATGGTCAGTATAATTCAGGTAAGCGGTTCTGCTAGCCAGGCCTGACGCTACAAAATTTAGTTCCTTTAAGCGCATGCTAGCCATCTCTGAGAGTAGAATGCATACACGGGCATCAATAGTTTAATGTCATCAACTTTGTGATACATGATAAAATTTCTCTTTCTGCTTCCAATTCCAAAACTAAATAACAGATAACCTCCAAATTTTGAAGATTTGTTTTTAGGTGAAACCCTGACTTTGCATCAAATTTTGTCAGAATCAGTTTTCAACTTTTTGAGTTATTTTGCTGAATAACGAACTAACAAACAAAGAGAAACACACAACCTCCTTTGTGAAGGTAATGAATGAATGATTGAATAAATGAATAAATGAATGAATGAATGAATGAATGAATGAATGAATGAATGAATGAATGAATGAATGAATGAATGAATGAGTGAATGAATGCATGAATGGAGTTTTATGGCCCATCAGCCTTTGTGGGGTGATGTAAAGCCATTCATCACGAAATCACTAGAACTATAGTTAGAATAGGATCAAATCAAGTCATGATTGTCCTAGTTATTTGCATCTTACAAAATGCACAGGGAGACTTGATGGGTCAATATTTACCCCCAACCCATCTGGGAGACAGGGGTGGCAGTCAAAACTGTGCAAAGAGGCGACTGAAAATTGTAATATTTTCATAACCTTGTAATTAAGTCCATCATTCAATTCTATCCATGTTCCTTCTAAAATAATGTATCTTAACAAGTGTATAGTGGGCTCCACTTAGCACAACATCAGATAACACGACACTCTGGATAACTTGACCATTTTATTTGGTCCCGGCCAACATTCTTCTTTGTCTCATTAGAAGAAAAAAAAAACTGGTTAAGACGACGGCACTTGCCACGCCGACTCTGCTTAACTCGACCAAAAAAAATGACTGCATACATACGATTTTCCTGACCACTCAGTCACACACAACACTATCCAGATCAAGCTTGCGTAGTTGTGAGGCTTCCTCTGGTTACAAAGGGAGAGAGGGGAGGGGGTGGGGGTGGGAGAGAGAGGCAGTGAAGATGGATAAGAGCGGAACTTTAGGAGCGCCACAAGATCAAAGGACAGCTAGCCAAGAGAGCCTGTCCCTGTACTTGCTGCAACCTGGCTGTAAAGATAATGTTCTCGATTCGTGTGGCGAGAACACCCCCCCCCCCCCCCTTCTCTTGAATTTATTGTATTTACTAACCCATGGTGTGTGAGTTAGTGTGGCCGCCAACCATAATAAATTAAGTAACGATAGCGTGTTATGGCCTGCCAACCATAGCTCCACTGTGGGTTCGGGGTGAGAGTTAAGAGTTGACCCACCGAGTCTCTCTGCGCGGTTCGTAAGAGGTGAGTGACTAAGGACACCGTGACTTGCCTTGCGTTTGCTCTGAACTGTTCTAGTGATTTTTGTGCTTAATGGCCTTGCATAGCCTAGAAAGGCTGATAGGCCGTAAAACGCCTTCCATCTATCCATCCATTGCCAACCATAGAAAACTTTGTGCTAACATGCGGAGCGGAGACGTGTGATTGGCCACATTTCCAAAGCGTGACTGGAGACCTTTCCGGTGATAGACTTCACCTTATATGGGGGATGTGTGGTTGGACAGCGAGGGAGAGTGGGCGTGGCCCGAGTGTTCCCATTGGATGAGAGAGCACAGACTTCGAAGGCGTCTGCACTTCGAGTATATTATCACACCCCCCCCCACCACCACCACCACCCCCCTCCAGCCTCTCAGTTGGGGCGCAACAAGAAAAGACCATCACCTGTGTAAAACGCCATCCCGACCTCGTCACAGAGATACTGCCTCTCTCCTCTCCACAGTCAGCGAAGAGTAAAGCGATTGCCCCCAGGGTCAAGTTCAAGTTGCCGTGCTTGCCTGTGCACGAAGCTACAGAAAGGATACGCCTACGTCTGCCCTACTCCAGGGTGAAGATTCCTGTTTCCAAGCCTGCCTGCACCCAAGGCTACAGAAAGGATACTCATACGTCTGCCCGACTCCAGGGTGAAGATTCCTGCTTTCAAGCCTGCCTGCGCCCAAGGCTACAGAAAGGATACTCATACGTCTGCCCGACTCCAGGGTGAAGATTCCTGTTTTCAAGCCTGCCTGCGCCCAAGGCTACAGAAAGGATACTCATACATCTGCCCGACTTCAGGGTGAAGATTCCTGTTTTCAAGCCTGCTTGCGTCTGAGGCTACAGAAAGGATACTCCTACGTCTGCCCGTTTCCAGGGTGAAACGCACGTTCGTCGTGGTTCGTTGTGTTTGCCTGTGCACCTGTTGCCCCCCGTTCCCCTTCCCCCCTTTTCCCACCTAGTCTGTTCACGGATCACGGCCACCTCGTTTTAGGACTACATCGTACTTATCAACGGGAACAGACTTCAAAACAGATAAGTTGATTTTTGATCAGTTGGCGAGCCACATTTAATCTATATTGAAGATTGAATTGAATTATTGTTGTTTCATGATTACTAACCTCTAGTTATCCATATTTATTGTTATTAGGAGAAATTTAAGTGATTTGATTTTGACCTTTGTCCTCACCGTCTTTCTGTCGTGTTCCATCTTTGATAGAATGACTGTGTGAGATAGTGTTGCTAGTTTGGCTGTGTGTGTGTATTTTCCCCTAGACCTTTATTCAGAAACGAGCCAAGTCGAACTCGTAACAATTCGTTTTCAGCATTCCAATCCTCATTCAGGAAATTCCGGATGGGAAGAAAAATTCAGGCCAAAATACCACCATTTTTCAAGCCTTCGTTTTAGTCATTTCTCTGCAATCATCTACTCCTCGTTAGTAGAAATTCCATCAGTTTTCTTGTCTTACTTTTGTCGTCTTACAAGTCCTGTGTCATTTCAATCAATGTCGTAGTTTCACGTGTCATGTTTCCATTTATTTTCACTTTGTGTATCACTTTAGAATTCATGCACTTAACGTGCTTTGCCTCATTTCTCTTCACTGTGGTTGTGATAGAAATAAAGTTGCAAAACAAGCACACACAAAAAAACACTGGTAATAAGCAAACACACGCATTATGTGCCTTGTGCACACCACTTATGCACGGTGATTGTGATGAGAGGGGATGTAATCCCACATAACACATTGGAGGTAGAGAAAAGTTACCTCTCCTGACCTCTGGTTAACATGACACAACCTTTTTTCCCTTCCCCCCATGATGTCTTGTTATCCAGACTACACTGTATATATATATATATATATATATATATATATATACTTCATCATGACAACAATTTACCGTGTGTGCTCAACAAGAAAAAATCTTTTATATGCTCAATGAATAAAGTATCTTTATTAGTATCTGTAAGCAAGCAAAAAAATAAATCAATCAAATACAGGTACTTACACCATGCTGGGTGTGCAATGATATGCTGACAAAATAATAAAACAACATTAATATAGACAAAAAATAACACTCTGAAGTAATAGGTACATGCACATGACATAGTTAAAGATTATGTCACCATCTGCAGTCACCCCTTTCCAAAACATGACTAGCTCAGGATGTCCATTCTTTCACTAAAATGTGAGCATTTTGCTTCAGGATGCAACTCTGGGAACCTAGCAGCTTAGTTCACTAGCTGCAAGCACTGTAGATCAAGCATGCTCACCTCAGACCTCTGCACCGAGACCTGGGAACGCTCTTCCACTGCATCAGTATCAGCCTTCAATAAGATGCTGAAGTCCACACACTTTCCCAGATAGAATTCATTCATCTGTAGTGCCAGAGAGCTTGACAGACAGACAGACAGACAGACAGACAGACAGACAGACAGACAGACAGACAGACAGACAGACAGACAGACAGACAGACAGACAGACAGACAGACAGACAGACAGACAGACAGACAGACAGACAGAAACACAGACAGAAACACAGACAGACAGAAACACAGACAGACAGAAACACAGACAGACAGACAGAAACACAGACAGACAGACAGACAGACAGACAGACAGACAGACAGACAGACAGACAGACAGACAGACAGACAGACAGACAGACAGACAGACACACAGACAGACACACAGACAGACAGACAGACAGACAGACAGACAGAAACACAGAAACACAGACAGACAGACAGACAGACAGACAGACAGACAGACAGACAGACAGACAGAAACACAGAAACACAGACAGACAGACAGACAGACAGACAGACAGACAGACAGACAGACAGACAGACAGACAGACAGACAGACAGACAGACAGACACACACAGATATTTCAGAACGCTTTATTGCTTAAAGAGGCATGGAGACCAGATGCAACATGCTAGCATGCATTACAGGTATCCAAGTCTACCACGACTTTTGGGAAAGATCTCATCAAGCATACTGCAAGAGTATGCAAGATGTACAGCAGTGCTTCATGTCAAAATTAGGCCTGTGTTCATACAAACAGATTTGCATCATCGAAGATCAATGACTGTTTACAGTAGGGTAAGAGCATGCCCATGATTTACTTGCACATATGCATGCATGGATATCCGCACGCATGCGCGCACACATACACATTCATACATACATATACAAAAAGCCTTGCACTCCTTCAACAAAGTCCTTTACAACCACAGCACTGGGAAGGCATAGGTGGTTTACAGAGAGGCACAACTTTTTGAAAACTCCACAATCATGAGTACCAGCCGATGAGGAGAGGACCTAGCAGCCATATGCCATTCCCAATTAGATTTCCTTCCTTCCATAAAACGATCGTGTGTACAGCAGAAAAAATGCAAATGTGATTATTGTGGTCTCATTCATGAAGTGTGTTGGTAAACCAGTGGGGATGCCGTGTATGGTCTTTAAAAAGCAACAACCTGAGCCTGATAAAGAAAATGCAAAAAATATCAAAAATCAATTATATCTCAAACAAGACCACCCAAGCAAGTGTGATAGTAAATAAAGATGACCAAGAAGTCTCACATACATGCCACAAGCTGAGAAAAGCAAGAAAAACTCACTTTCATTCATTTTCTCTCCTTCCTTGCAGATTGTGTCTTTGACACAACTTCCACAACTTTTGTCTTCCTGGGTGTAGCAACCATGGTGACAAGACTTGTTTTGAGGTCTGTAACCTTTCATCCAGTCACAGCGGCATGTATCATCTTGTGTTGGTGAATTTGGCCAACAAGTAGTTTTAGTATGCTGATCACACCTGCACACAAGAAAAGAGACAAGAAGGGCAAAGCCCATACGACTCACATGCTTGACCTTGACCTTTATATGACCTTGACCTACAGGTGACCTTCAAGGTCAAGGTCAAACAACTAAACCTACCAATGACATCATACAATAAGAAATGCTTTACACATTTTTCCTACCAAAATACATGTGACCTTGACCCAAGGTCAAGGTCATCCAAGGTCATGCAACACAAAGCTGTTAATTCAAGACATAGGAAGCACAATGGTGCTTATTGGCACTTTCTACCATGAGATATAGTCACTTTTAGTGGTTCACTACCCCATTTTGGTCACATTTCATAAGGGTCAAAGTGACCTTGACCTTGATGATATGTGACCAAATGTGTCTCATGATGAAAGTATAACATGTGCCCCACATAATTATTAAGTTTGAAACAGTTATCTTCCATAGTTCAGGGTCAAGGTCACTTCAAAATATGTATACAATCCAACTTTGAAGAGCTCCTGTGACCTTGACCTTGAAGCAAGGTCAACCAAACTGGTATCAAAAGATAGGGCTTGCTTTGACCTATATACCACTTGTAGCTAAGGTCGCCATTCTCAATAACGTGGGAGAAAATTGGGAAAATGTGAAAAATGACTGTTTTTGAGACCACATTTATGGCTCCTGTGACCTTGACCTTGAAGCAAGGTCAAGTCACTGTGTATGTTTTTTGAGGCATTGTCATCATACACCATCATGCCACATTTGGTGTTGATAGACTTAATAGTCTCCGAGAAAATTCCAACGTTTAAGTTTTTTACGGACGGACGCCCGCCCGGACGGACGGACGCCCGGACGCCCGGACGGACGGACGACACGGCTCAGTACATAGACTCACTTTTGCTTCGCATGTGAGTCAAAAATCAGGAAAAGAAATACAGCCACGCCACAATACAAACTGTTGTGGGCAAATCACACAGCTGGAGTTCAAGAGACGGGGTTCTCTATTATCTTAGGCCCAAGCAAAACAAACAAAAAAAAGTGTGGTTTTGGCAACTTGACTGACCTCTTCTTTTCTGCTGACCCTACACTTTTCATTTGATCATAAATGTTTTTCTTCTAACTGCTGAGCCACTGCAATTCTCCACCATGAAAGCAACAATTTCTCTTCCTCGGTTTGTATAATCAAGACAGCATGTTCTGCTAGCCAGACCTGATGCTATGAGGTTTATTTCATTTTAGCATCTGATAGCCATCTCTTGAGTGCAGAACGTATATGCCAGCATCATCAATAGTTAGAGGTCATCAACTTCATGAAACGTGATAAAAACTGCTGGCGCTGAACCTCCAGGTTTTGGAGAAAAAAAAGAAGATCGGGTTCGAACCAGCAGCCTCCGAGAAAAGAGGAGGAAAAAACGCACACACATACAAACACAAACAAGAAGGGCAAAGCCCATACGACTCACGTGCTTGACCTTGACCTTTATATGGCCTTGACCTTCAGGTGACCTTCAAGGTCAAGGTAAAACAACTAAACCTACCAATGACATCATACACTAAGAAATGCTTTACACATTTTTCCTACCAAAATACATGTGACCTTGACCCAAGGTCAAGGTCATCCAAGGTCATGCAACACAAAGCTGTTAATTCAAGACATAGGAAGCACAATGGTGCTTATTGGCACTTTCTACCATGAGATATAGTCCCTTTTAGTGGTTCACTACCCCATTTTGGTCACATTTCATAAGGGTCAAAGTGACCTTGACCTTGATGATATGTGAACAAATGTGTCTCATGATGAAAGTATAACATGTGCCCCACATAATTATTAAGTTTGAAACAGTTATCTTCCATAGTTCAGGGTCAAGGTCACTTCAAAATATGTATACAATCCAACTTTGAAGAGCTCCTGTGACCTTGACCTTGAAGCAAGGTCAACCAAACTGGTATCAAAAGATAGGGCTTGCTTTGACCTATATACCACTTGTAGCTAAGGTCGCCATTCTCAATAACGTGGGAGAAAATTGGGAAAATGTGAAAAATGACTGTTTTTGAGACCACATTTATGGCTCCTGTGACCTTGACCTTGAAGCAAGGTCAAGTCACTATGTATGTTTTTTGAGGCCTTGTCATCATACACCATCATGCCACATTTGGTGTTGATAGACTTAATAGTCTCCGAGAAAAATCCAACGTTTAAGTTTTTTACGCCCGGACGGACGGACGGACGACACGGCTCAGTACATAGACTCACTTTTGCTTCGCATGTGAGTCAAAAACCAGGTCGGGTTCGAACCCACAACCCCTCGAAAAAAGAGAAGAAAAAAAAGTTTCAGCGCAGAATCGAACCTGGTCATGCATGACCAAGAGCCCAATGCTCTACCAACTGTGCCATTGAAAACTTGTATGTATGTGAAGCATTTATAACGACCTTGTCATAAACCCCCGTGGTTCGTATTTTGCACTGTAAATTGTAGAAAAATGGATGATAGCATGAACTGTTTGGTATTTCATATGGATCTAACCCATCAACGTCAATATTCTTCTAGTAGTATCGCATTTTGGCGTCTGCTGGTAGAGGTTCAACATATATCGAAGCGTTTTGCTGAAGTAGGAAAGATAACTCTGTTTGACTCGATGTCATTACGCTGAAATGGTCGTTGTCCCCAACATTTCCGGGTCAGGGATTGATTAAATCATCATATTTTTGTGACACTGAGACCAGACCATCAAAACAATTAGCACTAGGCCTTGAATCAAATCGTCGTACGAGATCTTACGTTGACTGCAAATGTACAACAGTGCCGCGTGATTGTGTCGACATTCAGTTAGTTCGCTGGGCGATTCCAGGCTTTTAACCAGCGAAGGCAACGATCTAGATGGTACATATACTTTACCGGTTTCACAAATGGAATGAATTTGACGCCAACACAGCGTGGTATCACTTTTTTGCGTCTGCTGGTAGACGTTCATCATACAAAGAAGCCAAATGTTGTTTTGTGAACATAGGAAAAGAGTTTGACTCGATTAGGCTCTTACATCTATTGACTATCGAGGGAGATGCTTCCGAGTGTACGAAATCCATTATCATCAAAATTCTACTTGCAAATGACGTAACGTTATTAATGACGTCAAACATTACGCAATTTCGCCATTCCATGAACTGCGTATTTGGGGAGGCGCTCTGGAGTGTACGACCTTAAAAAACCACTTTCTCTTCAAGCCTCGAATCTGAAAATTTGATACATTCAATCGGACCTAACTTCCAGTTAGTGTGCAAAATCTCAAGGAAATCCATCCAGTAGTTTTTGAGATATAAGCCGTGGAGTCGGGACAGACAGACACACACACAGACAGACAGATAAAGTCTGTAGGACCTCCAGTAAACCTGGAGGGATAAAATTTCTCTTTATGCTTCCAATTCCAAAACTAAGTAACAGAAAAACACCGAAATTTAATGGATTGTTCCTTGGGTGAAACCTCGATATTGCACCAAATTATATCAGAATCAGTTTTGAACTTTTTTATTTATTTTGCCAAATAATGAACTATCAAATGAACTAACTGAGGGGAGAAAATAACCTCCTTGGTGGGGGTAATGACAGACAGACTGACTGAATGAATGGATGGAGTTTTACTGCCCATCAACCTTTGTAGGCTATGTAAAGCCATTGATCATGAAATCACTAGAATTAGTTAGAATACAATCAAATCAGGACATTAAGGTGAGCACCATGCACTACACAAAAAAAAAACACATTTTCAGCCAAAGAAATTTTGTGTCCCCAACTCACTGGAGTGGAGGCAGCATCTCCCTCCCCAGAAGTAGATTCACCTAAAGTCACCAAACTGGGTCATCTCCACTATAGGAAAATTTTTAATCTACCCTCACCTGTAAAGCATTTTCATTGGGCCAACAAAAAAATAGTGGTTAAGAGAGCTAGAAGCAGCAGATGGTCTTCAGAGGAAGAGCCCCCGTCGCCGTGTTTCGGCCCTATAATCCTCCTTACACTCTCGGGGGGTGGGCCACACCTGGACTGACCTCCAGGTGTCCGTCTTTCTGCCACTGTATTTGGCAGGGGCGGGGAGAAGCAATCGGAATTAAGCATCTTTGCTCAAGGATGCAACTCTGGAATCTGAGCCGTTTCGAACCCCACACCCTCTGCCTGCAGGTCCAGCGCGCTACCGCTCTTGCCACAGAGCTTCGCGGGGAACGCGCTCCCTTATTGGCAGGTCTTTTCCTTCATAATATAAATAAATACTTTTTGAAACAACTTACGTCGTGGATTTCCCAAGTTAAATACTTTTTTAAACAACTTACGTCATGGATTTCCCAAGTGCTGACAGAGAAGGGAAGGTGGGACTGCACCCTGTTCATTGTTGGCCAACGATTTCTTTCTTTCTTTCTAATAGCACAATTGGAAAAAAAGTGTTGGGTTGGCAGAAAAAATTAGGCTCGGTCAAGTTACTGTAACTACAACAATTTTTGTGAGTGACCTTAGAATGTTTGACTGATCCTCTTTTTAAAACTGTTTTAATCGGGGCAGATTTAATGGCACCAGTGGACGTGAGAAAGGGTGCACCTATCACTAAGTATATTTGCCCTCTCCCTCTCATATATCCTGTGTGTTACAAGCCCATACTCCACGACTATCCATCCCACTACACAGTGCTCTACTGCTGTCAGTCTGTTAGGGTCCTACAGCTGTCCATTCCATCACATGTTCATTCCATTAGACAAGTGACTGCAGACTGTTTCCCAGGCATCCTTGCTTGCACTAAGTCTGAATTGTTCTGTTTAGGCAATAAATTCAATGTTTCTCAAAATTTAGACAGCTAATTTTGATGGTGTAGTGGTAAATGAGGCAAAACATGAAACAAGTGATTTCCGTTTAATTTAAGAGAGTAATTAGCCCTTTTTGGTCACTATGTAAGAGAAACAACTCAAGGCTCAGACCAAGATCCCTGATGGCCAATCACCAGCTTGGCTTCTCTGGAGTCCACACATCCATTTGATAATGGGGCACTGTCTGCCAGTCTTAAGAGACCAATGCCATCTCAGTCTCAGGCTGGTCCAGGCCACTGCCATCTGGCCTTGGACCAGCCATGAGCTCCTGTACTCATGGAATGCATGAAGTTGTTGAAAGCAGCTACAACTTTCCTCATACCTGCACCTACTCTGCCATCAAGCCTCAAACACCATGGCTCAATTTAAACATCATCATGGTTGGTGCACACTATGTTCAGACAAATCTACTGTTATAGGGTGCTGACTCAGGTGAGTACTAGCTTACCATCTGAACTCAGTGGGAACTTGAGAAATGAACAGTGGTGAGAGAGACGTGGGCTCATTTCTAAGGGGTGGTTCAACATGTGTATTTTGAGGCTGTCTCCCACTGACAGCGTGGATGAGCACTGCTGCTCTGGGCATTCATGGTCAGAGATAACCAGAAGTACGACTCAGCTGCAGCTGGTTAACTCTCTGACCAGAGGTAAACTGTCACTTTGCTTCCACGTCTTGCCATCACTTGGTAATAGCATTTTGTAGCTGCTTGCCTGCTTCTTGACTCATGTTCAAGCCAGTACCAAGCTCTCTGCAGAATGACTGTTTAGCCATTTTATTGTGATTTGCTCTGTGACTACCCGACTTAAGTGCTGTTGTACCGATTATTACTGCACCTTTTGTTGTTACTTATTACACATACATTTCACCTCATCAGCTGTTCCTCTTTAATGGTAGAAGAAAAGCAAAGTAACTATTATACTACAGGCCCATGATCCATGTTAAAATCTAACCCCTAGATCAATGAGTAAACAACTGTAACCATTAGATTTCTTAAAACACTCATACTCGCACCAATGTGTGAAGTCTCAATCTGGCCTCCTCAAAAAAAAGAAATAAAATAAAATAAAATAAATAACAGTTCAGGCCTACCTGCTACCTACCTACCTTTTTTCTGCCATGTTACTGTGACCCCCACAAATGATCTTTCCCTGATTATCACATCATTATTATTTCCCCTTTTATTGCATAGCTATAATCATTTGTGTGTGCTATGGCGTGCTATTCCTTATTGTCATCAATGCATATAACCCCTTTTCATTGTGTAGGGTATGGGTTCTTGTGTTAAGGATGCATTTTTACATCCCACCGCACTGTTGAATCTGTGCCTTGGTTTCCATCTGTAGCAGACGATGCATAATCATTTGTGTGTGTGCTATGGCGTGCTATTCCTTATTGTCATCAATGCATATAACCCCTTTTCATTGTGTAGGGTATGGGTTCTTGTGTTAAGGATGCATTTTTACATCCCACCGCACTGTTGAATCTGTGCCTTGGTTTCCATCTGTAGCAGACGATGCATAATCATTTTTGTGTGTGCTATGGCGTGCTATTCCTTATTGTCATCAATGCATATAACCCCTTTTCATTGTGTAGGGTATGGGTTCTTGTGTTAAGGATGCATTTTTACATCCCACCGCACTGTTGAATCTGTGCCTTGGTTTCCATCTGTAGCAGACGATGCATAATCATTTTTGTGTGTGCTATGGCGTGCTATTCCTTATTGTCATCAATGCATATAACCCCTTTTCATTGTGTAGGGTATGGGTTCTTGTGTTAAGGATGCATTTTTACATCCCACCGCACTGTTGAATCTGTGCCTTGGTTTCCATCTGTAGCAGACGATGCATAATCATTTGTGTGTGTGCTATGGCGTGCTATTCCTTATTGTCATCAATGCATATAACCCCTTTTCATTGTGTAGGGTATGGGTTCTTGTGTTAAGGATGCATTTTTACATCCCACCGCACTGTTGAATCTGTGCCTTGGTTTCCATCTGTAGCAGACGATGCATAATCATTTTTGTGTGTGCTATGGCGTGCTATTCCTTATTGTCATCAATGCATATAACCCCTTTTCATTGTGTAGGGTATGGGTTCTTGTGTTAAGGATGCATTTTTACATCCCACCGCACTGTTGAATCTGTGCCTTGGTTTCCATCTGTAGCAGACGATGCATAATCATTTTTGTGTGTGCTATGGCGTGCTATTCCTTATTGTCATCAATGCATATAACCCCTTTTCATTGTGTAGGGTATGGGTTCTTGTGTTAAGGATGCATTTTTACATCCCACCGCACTGTTGAATCTGTGCCTTGGTTTCCATCTGTAGCAGACGATGCATAATCATTTGTGTGTGTGCTATGGCGTGCTATTCCTTATTGTCATCAATGCATATAACCCCTTTTTATTGTGTAGTGTATGGGTAGCAGTTCTTGTGTTAAGGATGCATTTTTACATCCCACCGCACTGTTGAATCTGTGCCTTGGTTTCCATCTGTAGCAGACGATGCGTTTAGGCACATTCCCTTTTCTTTCGGGTCCTGTTGCCTCCCCCCTTGCTTGCGGTGCCGGGGGGTGCTGCACCCCTCCCCTGCCTGTTATCTGTTGAAGGATTGGAACCAGCTACTCCCACAGGGGTTAGGTTTTTGGGCGCAGGAATTTGACCCCGTTCTGTTCCTTGTTGAAATTGTGAGAACGGAAGAAACTAAATCTAATTGTAAATCAGATTGTGTTGTGGGCTATTATATTTATAATGTTTGGAGTAGTGAATTGTGAAATTTAGGTGAGAGAAACTTGTGTTCCTTGCAATACAATGGATTATTATTTAGGGATTTCATGTTCAAGCAGAAGGACATGTGAGTGTACATTGGTGCCAGAAAATAGTTCCAGACAATTTTCTGGCGGGTTGCTGAGTTCCTTTTTTTCTTGGTCGTTGTGGAGAGAGGAGGTGCTTGTGTGTTTCTGAGGACTTGAGCCGGACAACGAGTTCAATTCTAGTTTTGTGACGTGCATCAATGCACAGGTATGTTGAGAATCCTTACTTGTCTTTTGTTTTAATCTCTTGTAATTCTTTTTATTTGTTTTTCTGACAATTGATGCATTTTTTAATGATGTCGACTGATAGCTTAACTTTTATGTAGAGAAGTGATTCTTTGGAAGTTTGGTTCTGGCTTGAGTTGGGAAGGGAAAGGAAAGATTCTTGTTCTCAAGTGATGTTTTTATGTAAATATTTCACTAGCTTTCAATAGCTTATTTCACAATGATAATGTATAAAACCTTTCTTTCGTTTTGCATTCAGTCTGCCTTATCTTGTATATCTTTTGTGTTACAATAATAACTATGATTGAAATGTGTTTTTTTCCTCGTTATGCTGAAACCGAGAGGATTCCCTTTTTGCTAGAGCTATAGGCCTATTTGTTCTATAGATAAGGCACCGACTTGCCAGCAGGGTGACACGCGGCTCCCTCTCCCCCGCTCTCTCCTGGTTCTTGTCCTGCCATCACCCTAGCCGGCGTTGATGCTGGGCTCGGCGGGAAAGTGGCTCGCCTTATCCCCCGCTTTCCCCCCCTGCCCTCACGCCGAGGGGGTGGCGATGCTGGGTTTATTAGCGGGAAAGGGGCACGCCCTGCGCATGCGCCAGGAGAGGGTCGTAAGCGAACGAGGCATCCCGTATGACGCGGCAGTCTATTTTTAGCACAGGAAGTCTTGCCCACAGAATGTCAACAAACCCGTCTCGCAGCAGCAGAAGCTGTCTGCTACAAAAATTTATAAACTCTCAGTGCTCAGGACTTTTTATCAGGAAGTATCCCAAATTGATACTTGTTGTTCCGTACAGTTGAGCCTTGGAGATCATGGAGGATTTTTAGTATACTTCTCTCAGTTTTAGTAGTTTGATGGACTTAGGAAATGTTGTGGTTTTCTTCATAGATTTGGAACCAATGATGAAGAAGTGATGTATTGTACTGATTATTGTTATTCTCATGGTTTTGTGTGTGACCGAGCTGAGTTATCACTGTGTGTTTACAATGGGATTATTGGCATTTCACAGGAATGACGCTGACATATGTGTAGCAGAGCAAGCCTAATGCACTGGTGGGAGCAGTCCTGAGGTTTGTGGGATTAGGCCTTACTCTGTTCTTGTTGCATTGAGTCATGTTTTAATTTGTAATGTTGTTATGATTTTATGCTGAAGTCTTGCAGTATTTTGGACTTTAACATTGTTTATATGATTAACTTTTGTTTGTGATCATTCCTTTGTGAATGACCGTAGTGGACTCCCATGATGTTAGTCCTGCTTATATAGGTTTTATGACATTAATTGATTTATGCTCTGTAGCTTCTGCATAGTGCCTAGACTGTTTGTATTCTTGTTAAGTATTTTCGTAGGATGTTACGGGTTAGACCCCATGTCATTCTCCTACGGAATGGTACTACATCGGCAGACATGTGTATTCAATGTATCAACATGTATTTTTGTGTGTGTTTGTAGTCATTTTACTCATTATTGCTGTATTATGATTACAGGTTGGTTAATAAAGAGAAGAAATGATGCAGTGAGTGCGGTTGTCCCTCTACTCTCGCTTCTTCTCGTCTCTTTCTGTCGACCATCCGGTCACATTACCTTAACCACAACTTTTTTTCTTCTTTTTTTTATCCTTATCACCTTTCACCCTCTGTTATCCCCTCAGTGATTAAAGCACTAGAACATTCACCTGGAGGTCATGGGGTCAGTCCCTGGCTGGGGTCTGAAACTATCTGTCTGTCCCCTATAAAGTGTTTGGCTCTGTATGCTGGACAGTGCCCAAATCACTCAGTTTCAACAGTTTGTTAAAACCACCATGGAAGATTGGGCCCAACCCATGAGCAACAACAAAGCACTGAGTGCAAACCTCCGCCAAGACCACAATTTCTCTTCCATGGTCTGTATAATTTAGGCAGGATGTTCTGCTAGCCAGACCTGGAGCTATGAATAAGTTCATTTTTGTGATTTGCGACAAAATTTCTTCTCATGCTTCCAATTCCCCAACTAAATAACAGAGAACCTAAAAAAAATTCATGGAATGATCCTTGAGAAAAACCCTGACCTTGGACCAAATATCATCAGAATCTGTTTAGAACTTTTTGATTTATTTAGCCAAGTAACAAACTAACAAATGAACACTGAAGGAAAAAACAGAACTGCCTAGGTAGAGGTAACGACAAACTACAGTGTTGCATCTCACCTGTTCCTGGCATTTCTGCATGCAGGGTGTCTGGATCTGTTTGTCATTGTTTCCTCTGGTTCAAAGTGGTTTTCATCACAAATTTTGCAGAGAACTCGGCATTTTGTCACATCCACATACGGAAATGTACCTAAAATAACAAAGAAGGAAAATGAATTCACCATCAAAGTAATGAGGGAAAAAAACCTTGCAGCAAATGAGATTCAATAAAATAAAACTAAATAAAATAACCAAGATGAAATTATACTGAAGGAGACAAAATAAATTGAAGTAAAATGAAAATAAATGAAATAGAATTAAATACTAATAGATAAAAATGAAATATGATAGAACAGCATTACATGTACATTAACATCAATTAAAAAGGAACAAAAGCAGACAGAAGAACATACCTTCGCTACATGTGAAAACAGGTGAGCAGACAATACTATAGTGGAGGCTTGTTGAATCTTGTTGAATATGCACTTTCTCATTCTCATATCTGCAGCCTTTGTTGACAATGTCATCTACTTTTTCCATTGACGGAGGACCACTATGGCACACTTCACTGAAAAAAAGAAGAAAAGAACATAATCCCAGCTGTAACCAGCTACTGCTGCATCTGACACAACCAAATCCACCCAGAAATGTGCAAAGTTCAAGTGCACAGTGTAGTAAGTAATGCAGTGATGTTTGATGTTTCATATTGCCTTTCTCTCACTTTCTCTCTGCATAAACTGACATCTATTGGAGATGACATTCTACTATGTGTATTGATGTATGCTGTAGTCTGTTGGGAAGATAACACCAGCAAGAGATACTGAACAAATTCATAAAGAAGGCACAACAAATAATTGGAACACCCATCGAAACTTTCAGTCAGATCCACCAAAATTGACAGAAAAAAGACATTTATTTTCATGAGCAATGCAGATCACCCTCTTCACATAGAATTCCACTCCAGATTCATGCCTTGCAGTCAAAGACTCCATTCTCAAACACACACGCACTCACACACACACACACGCACTCACACACACACACACACACACACACACACACACACACACACACACACACAAATACCATATATATTTTTTAACCAGCTGCCATTAATATTTTAAACACCATCTATAATAGAATAGCAATATGAACCTCTGGCGGTGCAATCATATCCCTGTTCATGTCACACAAATTCCTTGTGTGTAATGTTAGTCCAGCAGTGTGAAGTTTCTGTCGTATGATGCACAGCCATGTGCCTAATGCCAGTGAAACATAACATTAATTGTGAAATGTAACATTATTTTACATATTTTGGGATAATAAATTTCATGTTATGTCATGATATGTCATGATGTGTCATGATGTGTCACGATATGTTATGATAGGTTAGGTTATGATAGGTTAGGTTAGGTTATGATAGGTTAGGTTAGGCTAGGCTAGGCTACCACTGCTGTTATATAAATTCTCAAACCAACACATAGCTTTCTACAAAAGCCCAGCTGCACTCTCATGTTTCCCTCCTCTGACTCATTGTTCTAAATATAGCTGTCATGTGATTGTTGCTTGATGATTCTCACATATTAACCCATTATGACCGGATGCTACGCAGACGTCACATTTGACAGTGGTGTACTTCTTTTTTCTAGGAAGTGCAGAAGTGAAGATGTAACTTTTTAAATGAGTGTTGTCAACTTCATGTTTTTTCCTGAAAAAACCCTCAGGTTTTAGGAAGCCATTTTCATCACACGCTGTAGGTCATAATGGGTTAACTGAATTCAGAACCATGAGTTCGAGTAGGAAAACTGGAGAGCTAACCCACACCATTGTTGGACGGTAAGGGATGGTATGGTAAACATAGCTATTGTGGAGTATAGCATTTTAGAACATTACATGTTATAGATAGTAATGTGGCTTTGGCTAAACACAAACATAGTTGTGGTTTAGTTAAAAGGCCACACACAAAATTGGGTTAATAAGTCTGTCAGGAGTTTTTATTTTATTTTTAAGAAGTGGTCAGATTGAATATGAAACAAACTTTCTTTCGCTGAAAGACTCAGTACTTTTAGTGTGTCTTATCCCTGGAATGGCAAGAAAATAAATTTAAATATTAAATATTATAAAAGAACTAAAGCTATAGAATTAAGTCTAGTTCTCTTCATTCACTTTTCCCCTTACAAGAGGGAAAATTATGCAAATGGGTTGCATCATATGATGCTACGCGGCACGAAGGAGTTAAAAACTGAGGCAATATGATGGGACAGCACGCTGTCTGTTGTTTACTGTTAATTTCTTTCTTTTTCTTTTTTTCATCATCCCAAAATAGTTTGGTGTTGGCAGAATAAAATAAAGTCAGTTCGGTACAGTAACCAAAATTATTTTTGTGCCATCAGAGTTCAAGTATGCTCATGCACATGCAAACACACACACACACACACACACACACACACACACACACACTCTTAACGTTCACATTGCTAAATGCATCGGGCAGCAAAAATCGCAACAACGCTCCATCTCATGTAGACAAAGAGCCATTCATACACTTTGATAGAGTCTACAATCAATTCATTCTAGTCCACTAGAGACTTCACCTGCCAGCAAAAGAGTCTCTAGCACAGTTCATATCACGTGATGGAAGGATTGTCACACGAGAGGCTTGTGAGATAGCCCTCTGCTCCCTGACCAGACCTCCCAACCCACCATCATGCCAAAGAGTAGCATCCAGAGGTATTTGGAGTAGCATTGAAGGAATAGGCGTAGCGGGGGGGGGGGGGGGGGGGGTTGGGAGAGATAAAGCTGTGAGGTTGGCGTGATAAGCTGACCCTGTGGCGTGAAGGCGGGGGGGGGGGGGGGGGTTAAGGCTGTGAAGGCAGCGCGATAAGCTGCACTGGCGGCGTGAAAGCGGGGGGGGGGGGGGGGGGGATTCTCCATCGCGGTCAAAAAGCGTAGTTTTTATGGACAAGCGTAGCAGCGTAGCAAGCATGTCGAAAGCGTAGTATGCCACGCCTAAAGCGTAGCATTTGGCAGGTCTGCCTGACATACGCCGTTGAAGTAGTTCTGAGACTATTTCACACAAAACTCATAAATTACGCTTGTTGTGGCAATAGACAAGCATTTATTCCATAAAATAAAATGATGTGTTGAAATGGAAACAAGTTTTGACATCTGAATGATTTCTGTAAAAAGTGGGAAAAAATAGTGTCCGGAGCCAACTATTTTTGGCGCAATGCTGTAATGCGAAGGGTCAAGTCTATTACGCATTCATTGCGAACTGCACCAGAGTCACTACTGACTCGGATTCACAGAATGCGATCAATTGCGACATTTCAACCCTTCACAGCGAGTTTACAGACCCATACTTTTGTCCTCACTCCCAGTCCTTCCTCATTTCTTCCTCCGACACAACCACCATGATCCACCGGCCACTTCCAGTCCAATTAAACTTTGCATGGCCCCTAAACTCCTCCTCCTCCTATATGAATGTAGTATGGTCAGTGCTGATCCGCGGTTCCTTTGTTGTCTGGTAGCCACTTTTGCCAGTAATAATCAAATCTGAGAGATGTGATGAGTGTTCGGAATATTTCATTTCCTCCTCCTGCTCCTCCTCTTCCTCCTGCTCCTCCTTCTCATCATCATCATCATCTACATCGAGCTATCACTTGTTCTGCACTGTTGAACATTCTAAAACGATCATCTAAAGATATGTGTCTTCAGTTGTCTTCTGAAGTCACTTACAATTAAGAAAAACACCATTCCAACAGTCAGGATGGATGGATGGATGGATGGATGGATGGATGGATGGATGGATGGATGGATAGATGGATCTTAAGGGCCTATCAGTCTTGTAGGCTATATAAGGCCACAATGTTGATAAAAACACCAACTTTTATTTATGCATACCAAATTTTCTAGACAGGCGATTCTAGTACGATTCACTTCAAAGTTACATTAAGCACACTCAGAACTATGAGATAGGTACCAGTTGCACTGCCCTTTAGCCAGGTGAGCCATGCAAGACTTCCAATCACAACAAATTCACAAGAATTGTTTGAGTAAAATTCAAACCTTTCAATCAAGAAGACAGTTCTTCACAGCAGTAATAGAAACAATCAGTTGTGAATGTATGTGGCCTTATTGCTTTTTTTATAAGAATAACGCATTGTTGTTTCAGTATATAATTATAAGGCAAAAAACTAAACAAAAACATTTTGGTTACAAAACATCTATCTATAAAAAAGAGGGGTGGGGGTGGGGGTGGGGGTGGGGATGATAGGCTGGCTGTCCCATCTTCCATATGTGCACTATATAGGAAGAAACGCATTTCCAGCAAATGAGAAATTTTGATTTATGTTCAAATGAATCTATAGAGTATACATGCCATATCTTTAAATTAAACACACATTCACACAATATGTGCCGTCTAAACTGGGGGCAGTGCGGGGGTGGGGGTGAGTGGGTGGGAGGGGCCAAAGGAAAAAAGGCAGGCCTACCTACCAGTTTCTTGGGAGGCCATATTGGTGTAACTAGTCACAACTTTTTTTAACATTTGTTTTCTTTTGCCTTAACATTGCAGTACAAAGGAAGGCTAAATGAAGCTTAAGTCTTAGTACAACCTACCTTGCTGTCTTGCCAACGATGGCAAGCAGGCAGATACAAACAAGTTTGTGCATGGTTGCAGAAACCTGGGGATACAAAACAGCCAAGTTTGATGTCAGGCACACATAACATTTTCAAGGTTTCAAATAAAGCCATGTCTTCATAATATTTCTCAAAGTGTTGATGGACTATTTTAAATGGAAGAGAGAGAGAGNATTACCTTAACCACAACTTTTTTTTTTTTTTTTTATCCTTATCACCTTTCACCCTCTGTTATCCCCTCAGTGATTAAAGCACTAGAACATTCACCTGGAGGTCATGGGGTCAGTCCCTGGCTGGGGTCTGAAACTATCTGTCTGTCCCCTATAAAGTGTTTGGCTCTGTATGCTGGACAGTGCCCAAATCACTCAGTTTCAACAGTTTGTTAAAACCACCATGGAAGATTGGGCCCAACCCATGAGCAACAACAAAGCACTGAGTGCAAACCTCCGCCAAGACCACAATTTCTCTTCCATGGTCTGTATAATTTAGGCAGGATGTTCTGCTAGCCAGACCTGGAGCTATGAATAAGTTCATTTTTGTGATTTGCGACAAAATTTCTTCTCATGCTTCCAATTCCCCAACTAAATAACAGAGAACCTAAAAAAAATTCATGGAATGATCCTTGAGAAAAACCCTGACCTTGGACCAAATATCATCAGAATCTGTTTAGAACTTTTTGATTTATTTAGCCAAGTAACAAACTAACAAATGAACACTGAAGGAAAAAACAGAACTGCCTAGGTAGAGGTAACGACAAACTACAGTGTTGCATCTCACCTGTTCCTGGCATTTCTGCATGCAGGGTGTCTGGATCTGTTTGTCATTGTTTCCTCTGGTTCAAAGTGGTTTTCATCACAAATTTTGCAGAGAACTCGGCATTTTGTCACATCCACATACGGAAATGTACCTAAAATAACAAAGAAGGAAAATGAATTCACCATCAAAGTAATGAGGGAAAAAAACCTTGCAGCAAATGAGATTCAATAAAATAAAACTAAATAAAATAACCAAGATGAAATTATACTGAAGGAGACAAAATAAATTGAAGTAAAATGAAAATAAATGAAATAGAATTAAATACTAATAGATAAAAATGAAATATGATAGAACAGCATTACATGTACATTAACATCAATTAAAAAGGAACAAAAGCAGACAGAAGAACATACCTTCGCTACATGTGAAAACAGGTGAGCAGACAATACTATAGTGGAGGCTTGTTGAATCTTGTTGAATATGCACTTTCTCATTCTCATATCTGCAGCCTTTGTTGACAATGTCATCTACTTTTTCCATTGACAGAGGACCACTATGGCACACTTCACTGAAAAAAAGAAGAAAAGAACATAATCCCAGCTGTAACCAGCTACTGCTGCATCTGACACAACCAAATCCACCCAGAAATGTGCAAAGTTCAAGTGCACAGTGTAGTAAGTAATGCAGTGATGTTTGATGTTTCATATTGCCTTTCTCTCACTTTCTCTCTGCATAAACTGACATCTATTGGAGATGACATTCTACTATGTGTATTGATGTATGCTGTAGTCTGTTGGGAAGATAACACCAGCAAGAGATACTGAACAAATTCATAAAGAAGGCACAACAAATAATTGGAACACCCATCGAAACTTTCAGTCAGATCCACCAAAATTGACAGAAAAAAGACATTTATTTTCATGAGCAATGCAGATCACCCTCTTCACATAGAATTCCACTCCAGATTCATGCCTTGCAGTCAAAGACTCCATTCTCAAACACACACGCACTCACACACACACACACGCACTCACACACACACACACACACACACACACACACACACACACACACACACACAAATACCATATATATTTTTTAACCAGCTGCCATTAATATTTTAAACACCATCTATAATAGAATAGCAATATGAACCTCTGGCGGTGCAATCATATCCCTGTTCATGTCACACAAATTCCTTGTGTGTAATGTTAGTCCAGCAGTGTGAAGTTTCTGTCGTATGATGCACAGCCATGTGCCTAATGCCAGTGAAACATAACATTAATTGTGAAATGTAACATTATTTTACATATTTTGGGATAATAAATTTCATGTTATGTCATGATATGTCATGATGTGTCATGATGTGTCACGATATGTTATGATAGGTTAGGTTATGATAGGTTAGGTTAGGTTATGATAGGTTAGGTTAGGCTAGGCTAGGCTACCACTGCTGTTATATAAATTCTCAAACCAACACATAGCTTTCTACAAAAGCCCAGCTGCACTCTCATGTTTCCCTCCTCTGACTCATTGTTCTAAATATAGCTGTCATGTGATTGTTGCTTGATGATTCTCACATATTAACCCATTATGACCGGATGCTACGCAGACGTCACATTTGACAGTGGTGTACTTCTTTTTTCTAGGAAGTGCAGAAGTGAAGATGTAACTTTTTAAATGAGTGTTGTCAACTTCATGTTTTTTCCTGAAAAAACCCTCAGGTTTTAGGAAGCCATTTTCATCACACGCTGTAGGTCATAATGGGTTAACTGAATTCAGAACCATGAGTTCGAGTAGGAAAACTGGAGAGCTAACCCACACCATTGTTGGACGGTAAGGGATGGTATGGTAAACATAGCTATTGTGGAGTATAGCATTTTAGAACATTACATGTTATAGATAGTAATGTGGCTTTGGCTAAACACAAACATAGTTGTGGTTTAGTTAAAAGGCCACACACAAAATTGGGTTAATAAGTCTGTCAGGAGTTTTTATTTTATTTTTAAGAAGTGGTCAGATTGAATATGAAACAAACTTTCTTTCGCTGAAAGACTCAGTACTTTTAGTGTGTCTTATCCCTGGAATGGCAAGAAAATAAATTTAAATATTAAATATTATAAAAGAACTAAAGCTATAGAATTAAGTCTAGTTCTCTTCATTCACTTTTCCCCTTACAAGAGGGAAAATTATGCAAATGGGTTGCATCATATGATGCTACGCGGCACGAAGGAGTTAAAAACTGAGGCAATATGATGGGACAGCACGCTGTCTGTTGTTTACTGTTAATTTCTTTCTTTTTCTTTTTTTCATCATCCCAAAATAGTTTGGTGTTGGCAGAATAAAATAAAGTCAGTTCGGTACAGTAACCAAAATTATTTTTGTGCCATCAGAGTTCAAGTATGCTCATGCACATGCAAACACACACACACACACACACACACACACACACACACACACTCTTAACGTTCACATTGCTAAATGCATCAGGCAGCAAAAATCGCAACAACACTCCATCTCATGTAGACAAAGAGCCATTCATACACTTTGATAGAGTCTACAATCAATTCATTCTAGTCCACTAGAGACTTCACCTGCCAGCAAAAGAGTCTCTAGCACAGTTCATATCACGTGATGGAAGGATTGTCACACGAGAGGCTTGTGAGATAGCCCTCTGCTCCCTGACCAGACCTCCCAACCCACCATCATGCCAAAGAGTAGCATCCAGAGGTATTTGGAGTAGCATTGAAGGAATAGGCGTAGCGGGGGGGGGGGGGGGGGGGGGGGGGTTGGGAGAGATAAAGCTGTGAGGTTGGCGTGATAAGCTGACCCTGTGGCGTGAAGGCGGGGGGGGGGGGGGGTTAAGGCTGTGAAGGCAGCGCGATAAGCTGCACTGGCGGCGTGAAAGCGGGGGGGGGGGGGGGGGGATTCTCCATCGCGGTCAAAAAGCGTAGTTTTTATGGACAAGCGTAGCAGCGTAGCAAGCATGTCGAAAGCGTAGTATGCCACGCCTAAAGCGTAGCATTTGGCAGGTCTGCCTGACATACGCCGTTAAAGTAGTTCTGAGACTATTTCGCACAAACCTCATGAATTACTCTTGTTGAGGCAATAAAGAAGCGTTTATTCGATAAAATAAAATGATTGTGTTGAAATGGAAACAAGTTTTGACATCTGAATGATTTCTGTAAAAAGTGGAGAGAAAAATAATATCAGAACAAACTATTTTTGGCGCTATGCTGTAATGCAAAGGGTCAAGTCTATAACGAGTTCATTGAAAACTGCCAGAGTCAATACTGACTCGGGTTCACAGAATGCGATCAATTGCGACATTTCAACCCTTCACAGCGAGTTTACAGACCCATACTTTGTCCTACTCCCAGTCCTTCCTCATT
>JAWQFJ010000288.1:0-27500 GCA_034096865.1 Theodoxus fluviatilis | reverse complement strand
GCGGTGTTTCCAATCTTTTTTTAGCAAGCGGGGGGGGGGGGGGGGGGGACTTTCCAAACTTTTTGTAACAAGCGGGGGTGGTGGTGGGGGAGGATTTCCAAACTTTTTTTAGCAAGCGGGGGGGGGAGGGGGGGGGGGGGGGTTTCCAAGCTTTTTTTGCAAGGGGGGGGTGGGTTCCAAACTATTTTAGCTAGCGGGGGGTGGGTGGGTGGTGGATTTCCAAACTCTTTTTAGCAAGCGGGAGGGGGGGGGGGGGGGGGGGGGGGGCGGGTTTCCAATCTTTTTTTACCAAGCGGGGGGGGGGGGGGGGGGGGGTGTTCCGTTTAGCTAGCGGCAGATGAGTGCATTTCCCCATTAGGTATTAGGACATTAGGTATGTCCTAATGTGTGAAAGTCGTCAGTTCGTCCACTTGTCTATCTTGAACATGGTGTCAGAGTTCTGGATGCGTATGCTATGGGAACAAGCTTGTCTCCATGCCACTGTAACAGTGCTGCACCCAAGCCATAGCTACTGCTATCAGCGCTCACCACAGTCTTTCTTTCTGAGTTGTAGAATCCCAGGGCTTGTGATGACGACAGTTGTTTCTTTACTGCCTCAAATGCCTTCTGCTGAGCTGGACCCCAAATCCACGCAGTGTTCTTCTTCATGAGATCCGTGATGGGTTTCATAGTAGTAGCCATCCCAGGTACGAACCTACTCAGGTAGTTGAACATGCCGCAGATCGTTCTCAGTTCGGCGAGCGAGGTGGGCGTTGGCATTTCTGTGATCGCTCTCACTTTTTCTGGATCTGGCCGGACTCCATCAGCACTGATGATATGACCAAAGTATTTCACCTCAGTCTTCTTGATGTGACACTTTTCTTTGTTGAGTCTGAGCCCACTCTGTTCTATTCTTTTCAGAACGGCATCCAATCGTTCGTCATGTTCTTCTTCCGTTCTTCCATAGACGATAGTATCGTCCATGATTGCATCACAGCCTTCCAAGCCTTCCAAGGTCTCTTTCATCTTAGTCTGGAAACTCTCCGGCCCTAGTGAAATTCCCATCGGAACACGCTTGAAACAAAATCGGCCAAATGGAGTTATGAATGTGGTCAACAGCGAGCTTCCTTCAGACAGTGGAATCTGAAAGAAACCTGACGATGCATCAAGTGTTGTGAAGAACTTTGAGCCAGCCAGTTTCGGAGCAATGTCATCCAAGTTTGGTAGCATGCAGTGTGGTCTTTTGACTCCTTCATTCATTCATGTTTGGGAATGTAATCTAAGAGAGACAACCCCTTCTTGACTGTTCCTCATTGTCCCTCCTAATTACGTCATTTCAGTCTTTGACTCAGCATGTTGTAACATGGACGTGACTTGCATTTATCAGAAGAATAAATGTTGAAATGGGAATCTACAGTGGTATGTCCTAATGTGTGAAAGTCGTCAGTTTGTCCACTTGTCTATCCTGAACATGGTGTCAGAAGTGGGATCCCGTTTTGGTCAACAGTGATAACAGAAATTGACTTATCGACGGGAACTTCAAAAGAAATATCAAGATGCAGAACCTTCAACCGCCGCCACACTTCTCGTTCAAGCCTGAAGAATGGTCTCATTGGATCAAGCAGTTTCGTATATATTCGTGCGAAATTTGTGCATTTGTATGTACCAGGTTTTCAAATTAAGAGAAAGGGTGTGACCCTTTACGAAGTAAACTTCAAATCAATTCCATTCCATTCAATTCTCTCTCTCTCTCTCTCTCTCTCTCTCTCTCTCTCTCTCTCTCTCTCTCTCTCTCTCTCTCTCTCTCTCTCTCTCTCTCTCTCTCTCTCTCTCTCTCCCTCCGTCTTTGTGATACCTCCCCTTTAGTGCATTATAGATTTGTACGCTGTGGATGCACAAGTCTTGTGATACCTCCCCTTTAGTGCATTATAGATTTGTACGCTGTGGATGCACAAGTCTTGTGATACCTCCCCTTTAGTGCATGATAGATTTGTACGCTGTGGATGCACAAGTCTTGTGATACCTCCCCTTTAGTGCATTATAGATTTGTACGCTGTGGATGCACAAGTCTTGTGATACCTCCCCTTTAGTGCATTATAGATTTGTACGCTGTGGATGCACAAGTCTTGTGATACCTCCCCTTTAGTGCATTATAGATTTGTACGCTGTGGATGCACAAGTCTTGTGATACCTCCCCTTTAGTGCATTATAGATTTGTACGCTGTGGATGCACAAGTCTTGTGATACCTCCCCTTTAGTGCATTATAGATTTGTACGCTGTGGATGCACAAGTCTTGTGATACCTCCCCTTTAGTGCATTATAGATTTGTACGCTGTGGATCCACAAGTCTTGTGATACCTCCCCTTTAGTGCATTATAGATTTGTACGCTGTGGATGCACAAGTCTTGTGATACCTCCCCTTTAGTGCATGATAGATTTGTACGCTGTGGATGCACAAGTCTTGTGATACCTCCCCTTTAGTGCATTATAGATTTGTACGCTGTGGATGCACAAGTCTTGTGATACCTCCCCTTTAGTGCATTATAGATTTGTACGCTGTGGATCCACAAGTCTTGTGATACCTCCCCTTTAGTGCATTATAGATTTGTACGCTGTGGATGCACAAGTCTTGTGATACCTCCCCTTTAGTGCATTATAGATTTGTACGCTGTGGATGCACAAGTCTTGTGATACCTCCCCTTTAGTGCATTATAGATTTGTACGCTGTGGATCCACAAGTCTTGTGATACCTCCCCTTTAATGCATTATAGATTTGTACGCTGTGGATCCACAAGTCTTGTGATGCACTCTCAGACGAAGATCGGGCGAGATGGGAAGCACTCACCGCTGATTACGTACGTAGGCGATGTGCAGGTGCTGTGACGTTTGACTATGATGCAGGACTCCAACGACTTGAAAAGGTGATATTTTTCAGTATCATTGTTCGTTTGCTGTTTACCGGAGGTCTTAAGGACTTGTGCGTCGGTTTGTGTGTGTACGTGTTTGTGTTTTTGCGTGTTTCATGTGTGTGTGTGTGTGTGTGTGTGTGTGTGTGTGTGTGTGTGTGCTTATCAGTGTATATAGAAAGCTGTGTGTGCACATCATAAAGTCATTATAGTATTATGTGTGTATCTGTGTATGTTTGCGTGTGCGTCTCAAGCTGCTTAAGTATTTTTAGCTTAAGTATAGATTCCAGGTTGAGTGAAAGTGATTTTTCACAATTCTGAAACGTTTTAAGGAGGAAATTCAGCAGCGCTATAACATATTTCAATTGAAAAGTACGCAAATTTTATTGCGAGCCTCGCAATTTATATATATATATATATATAGTGCCTCGACTAAATATTTTGTCACAATGAAATGTTATATATCCTGTCTAGAAAGTAGCGATGTAGACATGTAGATCTTAATTCGTAAATAACCTGCATAACCCTACATTTTAACTTTCGTTGAGTTTTCAAAGCTTGTGCTTTACGTCAACTTCGCTGTCTGTCCCGCACCCCTCTCCTGGGACGAGTCCACTAGAGTTGCCCGCCAGCGAGAGTTTAACCATAAATCGTGCCAAAGTTATTTATAGGCATCGTCGTGTGTTGTTCATTCCTCCTTCACAGAGGAGTGTGTGACGTCACAGCATCCAGAAAAGATCCGTTTCTTGGATGCTCTGTTTTTGCGTTTGGGAACAGAAAATCAGCTGGCAGGCCGAGACAAAGCAGCCGACGAGACCGTGTCACCAGTGCCAGGGAACGCAGAGAGGCATCATTGTTGTAGTGTGAATAACGACACTTTCTCTCTGTGTGTCTGTTAATTGGCCATAGGAATAGTGAACAACTGCAAAATGGATTCTCCCGCATGTCCTTGAGGTTAATTATCATTCTCTCTATGGCCCAAATAGTTTAATATATCATCAACCTACATCTGTGGTCGTCATGGTCCAGTTAGTAGGGATCTCCGTGACCTTAACATGAGCCAGAGACTATATATGCGCTTCACAGTGAAAGCGTATTTGCCCTTGGTGTGGCCCCTTTCTGATTGTTTTCTATACAACCCTGATGGCCCACGGAGAGCGAGCCGCAGCACCTACTGAGACTAATGAGGCGAGGAACGTGAAGGTGCCACGCCTAGCCCTCGAGATCTGTAGCGCCGAATACACGTAGCCCATATTTCTAAGGTGCCTCCAAGTGACTGGACCCACGATGACACGCGCATGGACCCTACTAGCTGAGATCAGGATATAGGCGCACGTTGAGTGTTTCTAGCGACTCACCTATCATGTACAATTTACTTAGTTGGTTCGCGTAGTTGACAGGTCTGATGCGGACATTCAGGCATGACTTGCGGTTGTCCGGTCACATAGGGGCGCGTTGTGTTAGGCGTAGACTCTCGAGGGCCTAGGGCGTTGCCTATGTTTACGCTCGCTTGCCATGGGCCGGTGAGGTGCGCTGCTCCTCCACCATCTCGTCTGAGCCATTGGAGGCGAGCCACTTGGGCTAACAAACGCGCCAACCCCGGCGCGCAGTTGTTTTCATCGGTGCTTGAGGGTGGACTCTGCAAATGTTATTATTCGCTATGTTGAGACCCCTAATATTGTAGGCCTATAGTGGAAGCCCAAGGATCGGCGCACTGTCTGTGCACTTGTTCCGTCCGAGCCGATAGATCTCGGCGCTCCTGTTTCCCCGGGTGTGCTCTACCAGGATGATTGAGTGTCCTAGCGAAAGCGTCACTCCAGTGTCCACATTGGCCCCAATTGTGTGCACGCAGCACTGGACTCATCAGCCATACTCTGGCCCATGAATGAAGATTGCACTGCATGCGACATCACTGAGAGGATAATCATCCAAAGAATGACGAAGGTGAAAGATTTGACAAATAAAATTCAGTCAGAAAATTGGATCTCGGAAAGGAGGTGGTCTGTCTCAGAGAGAGAGAGAGAGAGAGAGAGAGACGAGATGCGAGAGATGAGAGAGAGAGGAAGAGAGAGAGAGAGAAGAGGGAGGGAGGGAGGGAGGGAGGGAGGGAGGAGGAGGGAGGGAGGGAGGGAGGGAGAGGAGAGAGAGAGAGAGAGAGAGAGAGAGAGAGAGAGAGAGAGAGAGAGAGAGAGTGTGTGTGAGTGTAGCAGCACACGATTTGGTTGGTCTCCAACGTTACTCAGCCAATGTTAACATCACATTAAATTTTTGTTACACCAATTAATAACAATATCCCAAGGACGTTTTTGATAATAATTTATTCAAGAACACAACTTTTGGTTTCACAATACTAATGGTGCAGAGTACAAACAGCCATTCATATCTGTGCAAACTTATTCACATGCTAACAAGATGGTGACATGACATTAAATGGCTTCATTCGATTCCATTTCAATTTAGCTTGATGGTCAGATGGTGGAATGGAAATACATCACAAACTTATTCACATGCTAACAAGACGGTGACATGACATTAAGTGGCTTCATTCCATTCCATTTCACTTTAGCTTGATGGTCAGACGGTGGAATGGAAATACATCACAATTAAAAATACATTTTATTTCATCTGTGGTACCTGAGGCAAGTTGCGTGGAAGCAATCTGAAAGCATCATTTGTAGGACCCGAGGCAAGTTTTATTTCGAATGGGCTAATAAATGTTAAGAGATGAACGCTCACGGCGAGCACTCACAAGACCCAAAGCTTTTCTCCTACATGAACCTGTCCATGCCAGTGCTCACCATAAGTGCTCATCTCAGAACAGTTTCATACCTTTTCAAATGAAACGTGACTCTGGTCCTGCAAATGTTGCTACAGGTATGCTTCTGCGAACCCTGCCTCTGCTCTATCAGAGATGTGAATCTATGCAACAAACCACAGTAATTACTTTGGATAGAATACAAATTTCTTTTGGTTTGAATACAACACAGCTTTATTGTTGTAACATCAGCAAAACAGCACTACAGAAGAAACTGACACCAAAAGCTACCGAGTTATGACACAATACAGGCGATGCTGCGCATATTATGATGGCATGAGCACGTACACCCCCCAATTACGGCATATGCTGCAATATGATAATAAAGATACAATGTACAGCTGGGCTGTTCAATAATTAACAGACAATAAGTGAGATAGTGACTAGTAAAACAGATCAAGCTGTAAGTAAATGAAAGATGTATACACATTTTCAATGACCTTTCATAAAATGACCTTTCCCATTCATAAGTATTTACATAGTTTCTGGAAATGAGAGATTCACGTCTCTCACCTTTTATTCTTACAGGACAAATAGGTCTATTTTTGCAGATCAGTACAGTCCACTGAAGGTCATGTGAAGATTCTACATTCAAATGTCCTCTTCTTTGTGATGCCAATAAGAAACCTGCAAGATCTGTCAGGTAAGACCAGACTACTGAAGGTCATGTGAAGATTCTACATTCAAATGTCCTCTTCTTTGTGATGCCAATAAGAAACCTGCAAGATCTGTCAGGTAAGACCAGACTACTGAAGGTCATGTGAAGATTCTACATTCAAATGTCCTCTTCTTTGTGATGCCAATTAGAAACCTGCAAGATCTGTCAGGTAAGACCAGACTACTGAAGGTCATGTGAAGATTCTACATTCAAATGTTCTCTGCTTTGTGATGCCAATTAGAAACCTGCAAGATCTGTCAGGTAAGACCAGACTACTGAAGGTCATGTGAAGATTCTACATTCAAATGTTCTCTGCTTTGTGATGCCAATAAGAAATCTGCAAGATCTGTCAGGTAAGACCAGACTAACTCCAGAGCACAGCAACAAAATATGTTTTTGACTATTCCAATCCTCTGCATGCCTCCTACTGTACAATCTATTTCATGCATGACATTATCATTACTTTAGTGATGGCCATGCAGAAATCACAAAACCTTCAATTCATTACATTGGGAGGAGAGAGAAACAAAAAGGTCATAAAAAGGTCTTGTAAGTAAGGTCAAATTTAGTACGTCAAAGATTTGACAAATGAAAGTCAGTCAGAAAATTGGGTCTTGGAATGGAGGTGGTCAGTCAAAAAAGAGAAGAAAATAAGGGGGGAGGGGGGGGGAGGAGGGGGGAGGGGGAGAAGAAGTGATAATAAAGGAGAAAAAAACATGGGTAAGGAAGGGGGGGAATGGGGATGTCCTGCTTAAAGGGTTCCAGTCAAATCACGTGATGTACAACAAGCACTTTTCATTTGATACCTGCCAGTCAAAGACTTGACAAATAACAGTCAGTCACTAAAGTGTGTCTTGGGAAAAAGGCAGTCTTTAAAAAAGGAGATGGGGGGTGGGCTTGGGAGGGTAGGATGGGAAGAGTGTGAGTGTGTGTGTGGGTGTTTGTGTGTGCGGGTGTATTTTGTGTGAGTGTGTGTGTGTTTGTATGTGTGTGTGTGTGAGGGGGGTGGACAAGGGTGTATGTCTTGCAATGGAGGCTCTGGTCAAATAATGAAATTGGACATAGGGCACTAATCATCAAATTACTGCCAGTTTCTGAATGAACCAAAGATGCGTCAGGTTGAATTTAGAATGAAAATCCTCATAAAGTACACAGTTCCAGCAAAAGATTATGCATTTTTTAAGATAATCTCTTCCCCAATCATTGTGTACATTCATGTAAATTTATGTATGTATGCAAATGTAATCATACAAACTTTTTCAAATTTCTCATGCTAACTAAATTTGTCCATTCATTTAAACTTATGAATTTATGTTTATATGCACTTATAAATCTTCTAAATTTACCATGCTAAAGCAATATTCAAAATATAGATGTATCGCCAACACTTGATAAACTACTATATGGGTAAGAGAAAAGTTAGCAAATAGAAGCTCATTTCATGGCTACATCGACTATTTCTTCTCCACCATCCAGCAAACTTGAGCCATCTTTGATTTTCTTCTGAGAAGTCCCTAAGCTACCATGACTCATTTCATACAACATAAGAAATGTAGCAGTAGAAATATGAAATTGCAGAGTTTTGTTGGACACAATAATTCATGTGCTCATGCCATTATAATGGAAAGCTACAGAGCCAAAACTTGATGAATAAAGTTAAAAAATAAAAATAATATTAAAAACTGCAAGGAGGAAGCCATCAATAGTTTCTTGTCATACTTTTGTTTTTCTTCCTTGCCAAAGTCAGATTGCATTTGGTTTTACTTGATATCAAAATGACTCATTCCATATTTGCAAAAGGTGGGAATGGCAGCACGTCATATTTCAGTTGCCTCTGATGCAACAATTCACGGCCAAAAACTTATTTTCAAGTCTTTTCAAAGAAATAATACAAGTGAAAAGATATGCTTACACAGTGGTGACACATTTACTTCACCATTTCAGTGTCAGTTATTGGCTTAAATCATATTAAAGGTCCCAAATGAAATTCACTGGTCATACAATTTGAGGCAAATATTCCTGCAACGGTGCTACAACTGCAGTGCTTCACTATCTGACACCTCAGTAATCATTCAGATGATGGCTTCAAATGCCAAATTCAGGTATTGGCTTGACACATTCAATGGCCTCTCGTTTCAAGAAAATCAATCCAGCCTCTGTCCTGCAAATTCAGTTTGGTATTCCTCCCACAGGATTTCATCTTGGCAGAACAGACTCAAACATTTAAGGGAAAATGTAAAAATCCAGCATATCTTCTCAAAAACAAACCTATCTCTCAGCAATGAGGGAACTAAACAATGCTGTAAACTCAGGACAACAAGGTTTGCTACCCAGCCTTCAAGTGACTTGTCATAAGATCCCAAACATGAAAGCGAAATGTTGGGATTTTCCACTCTCTAGGAACAAGACAAGGCTGGGGCAGTAGTTACGGTTGATCAGGGTTGTTGGTCAGCGTGGACGCAGAAAAGATTGGCAAGGATGGTAGCAGCAGTGGCTGCCTCCTGTTCATGGTCTGCTGAACTTGCTCCTGTATGAATTACAGCACAGTAAGAGTAAAGGTGAAGTTTACAATACACACACACACACACACACATGAAGGTACATGTACACACACACACACACACACACACACACACACACACACACACACACACACACACACACACATGAAGGTACATGTACACACACACACATGAAGGTACATGTACACACACACACACACACATATTCACACAAGCAGGCACGCACACACACACACACACACACACACACAAACACACACACACACATACACATATTCACACAAACACACACACACACACACACACACACACACATACACATATTCACACAAACACACACACACACACACACACAAACACACACAGAGGCTAAGATAGGTAGGCACACACACATACACACAAACACACATAGAGAGATAGGTAGGTAGGCATGCATACATGCACACACACACACACACACACACACACACACACACACAGAGGCAAATAGGCAGGCATACACACAAACACACATAGAGACAGATAAGTAGGCAGGCATGCACATATGTACATGCACACACACACACACACACACACGCACACACACACGTTCCCCATGCATGCATGCATACACACACACACATGCATGCACCCGCACACACACACACACACATATGCATGCACGTGCACACACACACACATGCATGCACGCGTACACACACACACACACACACACACACACACACTGGCAGGTGACAGCTTAAAGACGCATGGTGACTGGTGTATAGATGCATGGTGATTGCTTGCTCATATCTATGCATGATGATAGCTTGCTCACATATACATGTAGATGCACGTGATTGCTTGCTCACACATAGATGCACAGTGACTGGTTACTTACACAGTCAGTGTAGATGCATGGTGACTGGTTACTTACATATACATGATATAGATGCATGGTGACTGGTTATTTACATATACATGATATAGATGCATGGTGACTGGTTACTTACATATACATGATATAGATGCATGGTGACTGGTTATTTACATATACATGATATGGATGCATGGTGACTGGTTATTTACATATTCATGATATAGATGCATGGTGACTGGTTATTTACACATACCTGATATAGATGCATGGTGACTGGTTATTTACATATACATGATATAGATGCATGGTGACTGGTTATTTACATATACATAATATAGATGCATGGTGACTGGTTATTTACATATTCATGATATAGATGCATGGTGACTGGTTTCTTACGATAGAGATGCATTGTGACTGGTGTATAGATGCATGGTGATTGCTTGCTCATATCTATGCATGATGATAGCTTGCTCACATATACATGTAGATGCACGTGATTGCTTGCTCACACATAGATGCACAGTGACTGGTTACTTACACAGTCAGTGTAGATGCATGGTGACTGGTTACTTACATATACATGATATAGATGCATGGTGACTGGTTATTTACACATACCTGATATAGATGCATGGTGACTGGTTATTTACATATTCATGATATAGATGCATGGTGACTGGTTATTTACATATACATAATATAGATGCATGGTGACTGGTTATTTACATATTCATGATATAGATGCATGGTGACTGGTTTCTTACGATAGAGATGCATTGTGACTGGATACTTTCATAGAGATACATGGTGTCTGGTTACTTACATATACATATGTACATAGAAGAATGGTGACTGAATACTTACAAACAGAAGCTTGTTGACGGTGTGGCGCTGCACCAGGTGCAGATCCGAGGGCTGCACACCACGTCCAGTGTGGTCCAGGCTGGGTTCGGGCAGCTGGTCCAGGGCATCCTTGTAGTGGCTCATCCACTGTGCGCAGTCTCCTATCTCCTCCATGCTCACCCCTGCCCATGCAAATTGACCACTGTCTCACCTGTCCACTTTCTGTATCAGTGTGCATCTTTGTTTGTATGTCTGCCTATTTGCATGCATGTGTGTGTGTATGTGTGTGTATGTGCGTATGTGTGTGTGCATTTGTTTGTATGCCTGACTGCATTAATATGTGTGTATGTGTGTGTGTGCATTTGTTTAAATGCCTGACTGCATTAATGTGTGTGTATGTCAGCCTATCTGCATGCATGCATGTGCATGCATGTGTGTGTGCATTTGTTTGTATGCCTGACTGCATTGATGTGTGTGTGTGTGTGCATGCGTGTATGTCAGCCTATCTGCATGCAAGTGCGTGCATGCATGTGTGTGCATGCACATTTGTGTATGCATATGCTTATCTGCATGCATATGAGTGCATGTGTGCCCATGTGCGCACGTGTGTGTGCATGTGTGCATGTGTGTGTGCATGTACCCTATGTATGTGTGTGAGAGAGTGTGTACATGTGTACAAATGTGTGTTTGTGTTACATTTGTGTGCCAGTGAGCTTGTGAGAGAGTGTGTACATGTGTACAAATGTGTGTTTGTGTTACATTTGTGTGCCAGTGAGCTTGTGTTTATTTTATTTGAGAATGTTTGTGTATATGTTTGATAAATGTGCATATGAAGAGAAAGAGAGAGAGAGAGAGAGAGAGAGAGAGAGAGAGAGAGAGAGAGAGAGACAGACAGACAGACAGACAGACAGACAGACAGAGAGAGAGAGAGAGAGAGAGAGAGAGAGAGAGAGAGAGAGAGAGAGAGAGAGAGAGAGAGAGAGAGAGAGAGAGAGAGAGCATGCATTCACCTCTCGGTATGTGTGTGTGTGTGTGTGTGAGTGTGTGCATATGCGTGTGTGTGTGTGTGCATATGTGTGTGTGTGCATATGTGTGTGTGTGCGCGCATGCATGCATGTGTGCATATGTGTGTGTGTGTGCGTGTGTGCGTGTGCATGCATGTGTGCATGTGCATGCATTTTCAAAGTTCTTTGAAACTTTAAAGAGGAAACTCCCTTATGCCAGTTGTATATGAGTTACAGAGTAAGATGGTCTGGCTATGTTTGGGGAACATGCAGTCCCCATAGCTGGGCAGATAGAGCGGAAATACCTGTTCCACATGACAGTTGCTAAGTACATGAATGATTTTCTGGGACAGCCTTGCAGCAGACTGCATGAGGTGGAGACTCACCCTGAACTAACACCTGCAGACAGGGGAGGAGAAACAGTTGAGCGATGCGGCAGACAGGCGGCACGCAGAGAGGAGCATAGCAACTCCAGCCAACAAGAGATGGCACACAGAGGCTATCTTTTCCACAAAGAGTATCGCTCTTGCATTGCTCTCTTCAGCCACAAGAGCTGCAGCTGCAGGTGGGCAGACAGACAGGACAACTAGGATGTGTCACCCAAGGGCAGCCATGGCCTTTACCACACAAGCGACAGGGTGAGACTCACTAGCCAGGATGAGGGCAGAGTCTCCATTGCTGTGCAGGTAGAAGGCAGTGGCAGCCAGAATGTGTCTTGTGTACTTCATGTTTCGAATGTCCAACATGGCCAAATCAAGGCACTGAAACAGCACACAATACATTGCAATACAATACAGCACAGTGCAATACAACATAGAGGAATGCAATAAAATATAGTACAGCACAATATAACATAGTGGAATGCAATACAAAATAGTACAGCACAATATAACTTAGTGGAATGCAATACAATATATAACAGCACAATGCAATACATCAACATACCACAAAAGACATTCCACTGCAAAGCAAAACAATACGGTAGACCCTGAGTACAGCACAATAGAGTACAATACAATATTGTGCAGTACTATTTGACAAAAACAGTATGGTACAGGTCACTCAAATGTAGCACAGTGCAATTCAATACAATGCAGGAGTGGCAAAACACTGCAGCACAACACAACACAATAAATATACAAGAAAACAACACTACAGGGCAGAACAGTAGACAGTGTAAGATGTCATGTAGAACTCATCTGCAGTGGCTCCTTCAAACACGCTTTGAAACACAAACAACCATGACAGATTCCTCAGGGGAACAGAGAAAGACACAAAGCAGGGGGAATGAGAAAAATATAGATGACAAATAAGGTTGAAAGAATAAGCTGAGCAATCTATGAGTGTTTGTACATGGAAAAAAATCATTTTGTTAACTCTACATGTACAAAACACACTCACACATTCACACACACACACACACACACACACACACACACACACACTTGCTTGCGAACATACACATGTGCACACACACACACACACACACATACAACCACCCACACACCCCATCTTCATATATGGAGTGCAAACTGGTTCACACACAGACCCAAGGCAAATATGTGATGATCCACCATAAAATAAGTACTGTATGACACTTATTGATTTTGAGATGCACGTGTACATGAGACAAATCAAAGGGGGGTTAAAGTTAGCTCTCCAGATGAGTTTGATTATTAAGTTGTGTAGGGGGGTGGAGTTGGGGGGTGGAGTTGGGGGGTAGAGTTGGGGGTGGAGTTGGGGGGTGGAGTTGGGGGTGGAGTTGGGGGGCGGAGTTGGGGGGCGGAGTTGGGGGGCGGAGTTGGGGGGAGTTGGGGGGCAGAGTTGGGGGGTGGAGTTGGGGGGGCAGAGTTGGGGGTGGAGTTGGGGGGTGGAGTTGGGGGGCAGAGTTGGGGGGCAGAGTTGGGGGGTGGAGTTGGGGGGTGGAGTTGGGGGGTGAAGTGGGGGGTGGAGTTGGGGGTGGAGTTGGGAGTGGAGTTGGGGGGTGGAGTTGGGGGTG
Organism: Theodoxus fluviatilis; assembly: GCA_034096865.1. Taxonomy (NCBI): domain Eukaryota; kingdom Metazoa; phylum Mollusca; class Gastropoda; order Cycloneritida; family Neritidae; genus Theodoxus; species Theodoxus fluviatilis. The sequence continues at coordinate 13,911 of JAWQFJ010000288.1, read as the reverse complement.
GAGTTGGGGGGTGGAAATGGGGGGTGGAGTTGGGGGGTGGAAATGGGGGGTGGAGTTGGGGATTGGGGGTGGGGGTTGGGGGTGGGGGTTGGGGGGAGGGTTTCCGTCCCAATATTGGCTCTAAGTGACACAAAAAGGGAATTTTAAAAATTAAGTTGCACAACAAACCAGCACCCAAGATATACTTGAGGCTACACAACATGTGGCACTTCCACCACCATCAAGCAATGAAGTTCACTCAATGCAACCCCCTGTGGTGTGGCATTATTGAGGCCTCAGCAGATCCTCTTCTACTTTATCTGACTTAGATATTCCAGAACAGGAGACCAATGCAGGGCTCTGAAACATGTAACCAATTCTGAGATTTGGTCGCTATGGACAAGTCCCTTAATTCTGTCATCTTCAATGTTGAAACATTGAGTTATTACCATCTGCCAGCTATGACAGCCCCCGACTCCCTAACACAAGGTTACAAGGTAAAAAAGGTGTGGTTTCATACAGCGACTTTTCATCCATGTCTGGGTTTAAGTCTGCTTTACACTTTACCCCCTGATCGCAAGGCCGCTAGATGAATCCTTCACTGGTGCCTGACAACAAACACAGTGACAGACATTTAAGACATACACAAGCAGGTACCATCACCAACTCCACTCTCTGGGGAGTATTCCAACCTGTTGCTGGCTCATGGCTGCATACAAAAGTTTATGGCACAACAGTTTTCGAACATTGACCTCTCAGGTTTACTCCTGGGTGGGGAGAGGCAATGTGAGTGAAGCATCTTGCTTCAGGATGCATCTCTGGGAACCTTGCAGCTTTGAACGCTGCACGCACTTGCCACAAGCCACTGCAGGTCAAGCTTGCTAACCACTCTGCCACAAAGGCTATATGATCATCATAGTAAGGTAAATGTACAGAATTGTATGCTGGGATCTATATATATAGGTAAAGATTCAAACAATACAATATACATTTTGTGGTGGAGAAATATACAAATGTCCCGATAGAATGTACAGAATTGTATGCTGGGGTCTATATATATATAGGTAAAGATTCAAACAATACAATATACATTTTGTGGTGGAGAAACATACAAATGTCCCGATAGAATGTACAAAATTGTATGCTGGGGTCCATATATAGGTAAAGATTCAAACAATACAATATACATTTTGTGGTGGAGAAACATACAAATGTCCCAATAGAATGTACAGAATTGTATGCTGGGGTCTATATATATATAAAAGACACTTCGGATTGGATAGGTGATGATTTGTCAAACCCTTCAGTCCTGAGGAAGGCTTTCAGCCGAAAATTTGACGTTAAGTAAGGCTTGTTTGTTTGCTCGCTTGTTTTTTCTTACTATATATATATAAAAATAAATATATATATATATATATATATATATATATATATATATAGGTAAAGATTCAAACAATACAATATACATTTTGTGGTGGAGAAACATACAAATGTCCCGATAGGCTACCTTGACTGCCTTCCCAATACAAGCCCTTGCCAATCAAGGAAGGTGTGTGCTTGCTATCCACTTTTTCTGTTCCAGCTCATTGTTGCAGTAAAGTGATTATGTTGGGTACATCAGGCCTCACTTCCCCAATGTTCTCTTGACCCCTAATCCTTCCACAGTGGATTTTTCTGATGAGCCCTTTCTAACCGAGGCTACTCTGGACCAAGAAACATGCAAGAGTAATTGAGACCATGACCGAAGACCATCGTCATCACCTCAGACGGGTGGGTGTGCACTGTCTGGCACATCCAGCAGCCCAGCAAGAGCAACAACCAAGCCTGCAGGGGTGACAGTGGGACACACTAGCATGTTGCAGAAACGGCGGCAGCCCTGCCACACCAAGGGCATGCATCGCAGACTTCTCTGTCACACTGCGCACATCAGTCTGACAATGACTCTGATGAGACTGACTTACCACTACTGCACATGTACGCAAGACTTGTACACGTTTTGATTATTTTCAACTTTATTTGATGATTTCATTGTGAGTTTTTTCCTCTTGTAACGGGCCCAGGGTCCACACAATAAATTTATTCATATTCATAAACTTAGACCATAGAATGAGAAGACGGAAACTGGGGGAAGAGCAGCTGAGGCTCAGCTGCGAGAGGGTCAGAGTGGGAATGACAGCAAGGGTGGGGAAAAGCAGTTTGGGACACAGTACTTAGGGCCATGGCTCACCCTGCAGATGCGGGAGTACTCCTCTGGGTTGAACTTGGGCTGGAGGTCATCAAAGCTGCCGATCTCTCCCTCAGAGTGCGGCAGCACTGCCAGCTGCAGGAACATGCGCAGCCAGGCTCCCACTGTCAGCGGCTTCAGATTGTAGTCCAAGGCCTGCAACCCAGAAGTGTAGCGCGATCACTCCCAAAGCAGCTGCTGGCAAATTGTCACTCTTCAAAGGAAGATCCTCTTGTCCAAAGAAATGGTCGGTGATGGCTAGGTGCCTTTTTTTATTCTTCTGGTTTTCAAAATTAAACTAACTTTCTTCTAAACTAAGGCCAGCTGAATTTTCTGGGCATGCACGCACACACACACACACACACACACACACACACACACACACACACACACACACACACACACACACACACACACACACACACACACACACACACACACTCACACACAACCACCACCCAAAAAAAACTCTGGGTAAGACTTGGGCATGTGGACACACACATCAAAGCAGTTTAGCAGAGAGCCACACCGTCTGTCTGCAACAGAGCCAGCATTTAAAAATACTGTTATCAACTTATTTAAATACAAGGTAAATACATGTGTAAATATTTCTATAGCACATAAATTTCATTTTTTTAAATATCAATTTATCATGCCATGCCTCTGTAACTACATGTGGACCTAGACAAATTGATCCATGATCTATAAGATGAAAAGGTTAGAAGGTAAAGGTGGGGTTTTACATAGCAACTTATCACCCATGTCTGGTCTCAAACTGCTTTACACTTTACCCCCTGATCGCTGGGCTGCTTGATCAATCCTTCACTGGCACCTGACAACAAACACAGCGACAGACATTTAAGACACCCACAGTCAACTTCACTCCCTGGGGAGTATTCCAACCCGACGCTGGCTCATGGCTGCATGCAAAGGTTACTCGCTCCACAGCAAACCATTTTAAGCATCTTGCTCAAGGATGCAACTCTGGGAACCACGCAGCTTCGAACGCCACACCTGCTAGCTGTGACTGACTACAGGTCAAGTGCTCCAGCCACTCTGCCACAGAGCCCAGATGCTCAGTTTGGTATCTGTGGCTGGATCTTTGACTCACGCTACTTAACACATGGTTCTATTGGAAAGACATACCTTGAGCATCGCCAGCTCCACCTTCTTGATTCCATCACGATCAATGTTTTCTGACATAATGTACTCCATTTCAGCCAGCTTCAATGGCTTCACTTCCTGCATTAAAAAAATGTCAGCTTCTCAATGACTAATGAAAACAGACCACACCACACTATCTGTCTCTGTCAGTCCATACATGTGTATTTGTGTGCATGTCAACATGTCTGTTCATTCATTTGTCTGTCTATTTGTGCGTACAAGTAAGCATGCACACGTGTATATGTGTGTGTGTGTGTGTTTGTGTGTGTGCATGCATGTGCAGTGTATGTGGGGTGCATGTATGTGTATATTTGTGTGTCTGTCACAATCCCCACCCCACCCATCCCATCCACCCACCCCCTCTCTCTCTTCAAAACACATCTCTGAATTTCTCAACTCTCTCTCTCTCTCTCTCTCTCTCTCTCTCTCTCTCTCTCTCTCCTTTCTCTGTTCTCTCCTTTCTCTCTTCTCTCCTCTCTACTCCCTCCCACATACTTCTTCCAAACTCTAATCTCTTCCCTGTGTCTGTGTCTGTCATTCCATCTGTCTGTCCATCCTTCTGTCTAGCTATTCCTCAACTCTTTTCCTATTCATTTGTCTCTCCATCCATCTATCATGCCATCTCTCAGGTGGTCAGAGGCACTTGCAAGCTTCTTGTTCTTTTTCATTCCATCAGAATAATAGACAGCAACCCAGCAGGTTGCAAAAAAGCCTGCCTATCTCCACTTTGCAAGCCAGTATATAATGATGCATATGTATATGTTGGCTCTTTAACTTCACCACTGTCTTGCCCATGGGCATGCTTGAGGCTATCAACATTCACAGATGAAATAAACGAGTCTTCAGACAGGATTTCAAGCTATATACTAGTGAAACAATGAAAATGTCAAACACTTATCTCAAGCTGTTTTGGACTGTCACTATGAGTAATCCATAATGTAAGATGTTTTTTTCAAAGTAAAATGGAAATGCAAAAATATCTGTAACCATGGCAACAGACAGCCATCTTTAATTTAGTTCATAAATTTATAAAATTTTGGCTCTCAGTTCTGACAATAAGCTCTGTTTATATGTTACCAGATTCTATGAATAATATTTGAATATAGGGCAATGTGAATTACATAACAATATAAGATATTTTTATTCAAGAAGTTAGTTTCTGGACATTTCAATCACGTAAGGGTAAAAAACCTGGAAAACAGCTGAGAATCAATGTACATTGGCAGATAGTTATGTCTTTCCCACCCTCTACCCACTAAGTTCACAAAATTATCTCTGTAATTCACTGGAGTACTATGTGAAGAATACTCACACCAAATCTCATGAAGATTGATATAAAAGCAGTGGAGAAACTGTGTGAAAAAGTTCAGGTACATTAAAAAAATACAGGAAATGGAGAAAATCACAAATGAAACACAATGATGCCTCCAAGTATTCACTGTTGATATGACTCCTGAAAAATTAAAAACCCTTTCATTGTCAGGAACATTCATATTAATTTTATGTAACCTTTATGAATATTTTTGTTAAGCAACTGACGGGCTTTTGGCCAGTATATAGCAATGTGGGTATGCATGTGGGTATGCATGTGGGTATGCATGTGGGTATGCATGTGGGTGTGCATGTGGCATTGGAGCAAAGTGAGTTTTTCTAACCAAACAGGCGTAATTTTTTCACTCAGAGGTTACTAAAATACATGTTTTACAGTTATTCCAAATAGAGTTTTGCCTGATGAATGCTGGTGTTGCAAATAAAAGTGTCTTGAAAGGCTAATGAGAGTCTCACATGAAACTCAACATTTTGCTTCATTTCATCAATTTCTCACTAGTACATGTACATAGCCTTAAAGGTCTGAAGCGATGATGATTTTTGCAGCTTCTCTGGAAGGCCATTCCACAGCTGTGGTCCTGCCTTCGAAAATACTCTCTCTCCAGACATGCTGGTGTTGCAGCATGGAACTTGGCAAAGTGACTGTGACGGCGATTTGAGATCTCTCCCAGGGACATAATTCCTGAGGAGTTCAGTCAGATACCTTGGGTCTGCTCCAGTGACACACTTGTACACATGGCACAGTCTCTTGTACTTGATTCAATGGTGAATGAGTAGCCAGTGCAGGTCACAAAGAATGGGTGTCATATGAGAACGACTAGGTGGGCATTTTCACCCGACTCTGCCCCTTGCGGCCATTCCCAGCCACCAACTAAGACCCAGCTACTCCATCTCATGTTCCCCTCCTCAAGTTACTTGCTCAAACTTAGTAATCATAGGACAAACTTGGAGTAGAGCTGCTGGTAGGTCCTCACAGCATGAGAACGAGCCCACACCTTTTCCATAGGCATGAGTGGGCAAAATCCAAGTTTAGTGGTAGGGGACATTTCATATTTAAATACAGAGCCAAAAGTCATTCAAATAATATAAAAAAGTTTTAGGAACTCAGGCAAGGATTGAACCTGCTTTTTTAAAATTAAGTTTCACAAACACCGGCAGGTTTTGAATATGCAACCTTGTTGTTGGATTCCACATTTTCAACATTTCCACATGTTCCACATTTTGTCTACATCCAGAGCACAATTGCATATCATAGTGTGTCTCATGCACCAAATCCTCCACCATATTCTGTGCAACTTCTCAACTATGCATTCTGAATCCCGACACCAAGAGGGAGGGAGGGAGAGAGAGAGAGAGAGAGAGAGAGAGAGAGAGAGAGAGAGAGAGAGAGAGAGAGAGAGAGAGAGAGAGAGAGAAGGGGGGGGGATGCAATATGGATATGGGAGGTGGAGTGAGAAGACAGTGGAGGAGTAAAAATATTTATGTCCCTAAGGCAGGGTTTTGTAGTTTTCCTATTTTTAAACATGGTGTGTATTGACAAATATATGCAAATACACTTTTTTCATCTAAACTACTAAAATCTCTAATGTAATTTTAATCCTCCCCTCCTGCTCTCTTCCACTAACACAACAATGTCACTTTTGATTCAAGTTTTTGTTTTTTATTTTAAGCTGTCTTCAATCAAGAAAATATTCCATACTTAGGATTGTAAAGTACTGCGAAAGATGACTCTAGATTGTGAATAATGAGTGTTCAAAAAAGATTTTACTTCCAATTTTAACTAGTTTATTATTTATTGGCTAATTTTGATATTTGTTCTTTAACCTCTTTTGAGGCAATTCTTTACCTGATAATAGCTGGGAAACATTATTTTCATATTTAAAAGTTGAGACCTTGGATAGCCTACTAGACTGACAGGTCCTATAACTCATTCCTTTCCCTCCCTCTCTCCCATGCTCAAAGATACCTACCTCCATCTTTCCAGCCAGGAAGATGGCCATGATGCAAACCAACTTGAGCCAGGAAGGTTCAATATTCTCAGTGCGGGTGATGTACAAATCCAAAAAGTCCATCGCTGTGTGATAGGTATCCCTGTTCAGCATGGCCACTTCACACACCTGCAAAAGTCCCATCCATGAACAAGATGTAACAATGATGATGAAGATAATGTAAACAACAACTATTCTGCTACTCTAACCACTACTTCCAGTATTACTACTACTCATACTGCAGCAATCCCAAACAAGTAGAACATCAAAGAATATCATAAGAAAATACAAAAGTACCACAGCCTCAATCATAAAATACACAAAGACTGGAATGTTAAAGAACAACTGAGGTGTCACTGATTTTGCAATCTGAAACAACTACAGCATCAAAACCAAAGAAAGCGAGAGTAAAAAGTACCAATACATCTGTCTGGGAAAAGAGAGACAGTGAAATAAAAAAGCACAAGTGACATCCATAGTCACCAGAGCACTGAGAAACAACACAAGTCACTGACACAAGATGGCCCCTCCTGGCGTGCAGGGGTGACAGCAGGCTGACAGGTAGCGGAGGAGGGGAGGGTTGCAGCAGCAGAGGGAAAGTGGGCTGTGCAGAAGGCCAGAGCTGCCACCCCCCACAACTGCCTCACCCCAAGTGTGCCCAACATGCAGGAAAGTCTTTTGGGCCCAGATAAGCTTTACCAGCCATCTACTGACTCATCATACCTCAACCACCAACGTCAGGTGAAGTCATGGTCTTCTTCGTCCCCAAAAGGATGACCAAGAATAAGAAGGGAAGCGGAACATTTTACCTCCCAGCACATTTTGAGAAAATACAAGACACATACCACCCTTCACCTCTCACGAAAGCTGCCCCCCTCACCACTGTCCACATCCTCTGAGGAATCTGAGATCTCCAAGAAATCTGGAAGGATTCCGGGGTCAAGGAGCAAAACATCATCTACCAACAGAAGGACTCTGATTAAAGAAAAAAATATATATATTCTTGACTGTGTCCTTTATTCAGGGGCGATTGGGTGGGAGTCCCCAAATGAAATGTTGAATGTACAACTGACATTAGTGGGGAACCTGGACAATGCTCCTGATGGCACACAGGTCCTGCCTGAAGCTGGCAGAGTGAGCACTACTGGAACAAAGACCCACAGAAAGAAGACCTCAGCACCCCAGCTGACAAGGGAGGTAACACTTTGTTCCAGTTGCAAGCCAGATCTGAACATTGCTACAAATGCTTTATTCATGGGAGATGTTCTCACCTCCATCATCCAGTCCAAAACAATGGTTCTCATTGTGGGTTTCAGCTTTGGGTGGCGCCTGAGGAGGCTTGGCACACGGGGGTAGCGAGCTTCATTAGCCAGCATGTTCTTCCACAATTCCTCACGGTCTGCCCAGCTCAGTGAGGGCAGGGGACAGAGATGCTGAGCCTTGCGCAAGATCTGTGGTTTCTCATTGACTTCATAGGTTGTCAGATAGGGGAGGTTTGCATCCAGCTCAGGCAGTTTTGGTTGAGGCATGCAAGTTGAGCAGTTGGGGTTCCTCATGTGGTATCTGTTGGGATTGAAGGGCACCTCATCTGTGCACCTTCTGCTTGTCTAGAATAAACAGAAGAAGAAGCACATGTTATGCAAATATCTTTTTTTTTAAATTTACTTTGATGAGACAGAAAAAAGAGAATCAATAAAAATGCAACAACATGGCAAAAGTTTCCCCTAAACTAGCTAAACACACCCCTGATGTACACAGTATGATCAGTACTTTATCATCATCATCATCATCATCATCATCATCATTTGAATACTTTTCGTCATCTTTTCAGCCCCCAAACTGAGATTTTCTTAAGAGTCACACCTTATTACAACACCTTTTTTTGATCATGTGATACATTTGGACCCTAAAATGCTTCCCAATGGCACACAGGTATGACTGAGGGCAAACTTTCCCAAGTGCTACTGAAGCAGACCACAAAAGCACAAAGACCACACCATTCCAGAGTGGCTGAGGTGTCCCACCATGGATTGGCAGTCTCTGCCACATCCTCCATAGACAAACTCTCTTCTCTTATGCCCGCAATGCTGGCTTTCGGCATGAAGGGAAGCAACAAAGGATCGCCACTCCTGTCGGTTTTGGGCCTTCTTTTGAATGGTGCTCCAGGATCCTTCATGATCTTGAGCCCCCCTCCACTGTTCAGCGCCAGGTGTTCTTTGGTCTGCCCCTTTTGCATCTGCCTTCTGGTGATAGACAAACTATGATGGTAGGGGAAAGGTTGCAGTTTGCTCCCTCTGTCTCCTCCCACTCCTCTCATCCTCCAGCTGCTGCCTACCTCCACCCAGGAGGTTATTCTTTTCCCTCGGTTTGTTTGTTTGTTAGTTGGTTTGATATTCGTCAAAAAAACTTAAAAAATTCAGAACAGATTCTGATGCAATTCAGTGAAATGTCAGGGTTTCACCTAATAGTCCTGAGGCCAAGCAGCTCTATCAGCCCTAGAAAAAGGAAGTGTCGGCTACAAGTTTAGACCAAAATGTTTTGACATATTTTGAAAGAAGACACCTAGTACATGACATTTTGAGATACTATAACTTTGGGTAGAATCTAAATAATGAGATTTTTCTGTTTTTGAAATTCGGTTTTCACGCAAACAGGTAAAAAGAAGAAAAAAATTATATTGTGTTTTAACTTTTTATTTTCCCCAACTAAGTAAGTAGGCTTGTTCAAATATTACAATAATTCATGTATTGGAGAATGTTAGTGATTTAGGTTTAGTAAGCAATTAATTAAGAATAAAAAAACTTGTTTTACTCAAATCATTTGAGTTGCCTCCCTTGATAGTCAACATACGTAGCAATGTGCACACACCACCACCTAATCCTTCTGCACAATCTCCACACAAACACAATACTGTTGAAATCATTCCCAGTCTGAATCAATGTCTCCTTCAAAATACATTTCAGTGTCAGAACCACTACTGTCAGTGTCACTTGTGTTGTCCATGTCTTCCTCCACCAACGCCGACTATTTGTTCACACACCCAACGCATGCACACAGTTGTGTGCATGGCAGAGAGTTGCGGTGGCAGCTGCTAATAAAATATAGTTTGCTGTATAGATTATCCATTTCTCTATTTGTTTGCCAAATTTCAGGTTAAACTAATGTTAAGATCATGGTTAATTTTGTTTCCAAAAAGATCGTTACTAGCATCCACTTTGGTAAGACGCCATTTTAAGATTATCGCCCAAAATCTGGTTAAAAAAATAAAATACAACATTTGCGCACTCATTATCGCACTAAAACTTATGCGTATTTACCACTTTGTTCATTTTTGTACCTTAAATCTGTATTCTGGGGATTGTTTGAGCCTAACATCATGTTCATTTTTTTTGGTCATATACCTCCTACCTACTGACTTTCTTTGGACATTATTTATTTTCCCTAGACTGCCCCTTTAACTTGGTTTCTTGCAACAAGCAACACTATTTTCCTCACATGATTATGGTGTAAATAAATCTCAAATGATCAATCAGGCAATCAATCAACTAGTTTTTACTAAAATGTAACGAAAGTTTAACGTTCAACTTACTTGTACTAGTTTTTCTGGAGCCCAAGTATATGTCGATTTGCATTTTTTAGACTTTGTCTTTCTGCACACAATACAGACAGGAGGCAGGATATCCTCGCTCCTGGTAGTCGATTCTCGGCTGTTCTGTCTTTGTGGTCTCATTTTTTTTCCTCGGTGAAACAGCTCCCGCAGCTTTGCCTTTCTCAAAGCGACGCTGCGCCTGTTCGATTCTTCGTTTGTTTGTGAAACGAACGCGTTTCACTTTCAGGCGTTGATTGTAAAGCAAGTTTCTCAGCTATCACACGTTCTTCGCCGTCTAAACTACTCCACTGCTTGCTTGACCATATGGTGGTATTCCACTTAATCTCTGTGAAACTCGCTAAATCTAGAGAATTAATGTCTTCGCAGCATTGCGAAATGCACTTGTCAAGCGCCGTTGTTTAGGCTAGAAACTCGTATGCAAGGGACGCAACTCCGAATCTGGTACCGTCAAATAGGCGTTTTTCATAGATTTTTTTCCCCAACTTCTTTTAATTATCATACGTTATTTAGATTCATTTGAAAGTTATAGTGTACAAAATATCAACAAAGAATATTCCCTTAACCCATGAGAACAAATATATTTTGGTCTAAACAACTATCCAAAGCTTTTGAACGATAGAGCTGCTTGGCCTCAGGACTATAAGGAACGATCTATTAAATTTGGGAGGTTATCTATTATGTAGTTTTGGAATTGGAAGCATAGAGATAATTTGCCACAAAGTTGATGACATCAAACTATTGATGTGACTGGCATAATCGTTCTGCACTAAAAGAGACCGCTAGCAGATGCTAAAATGAACGAATAATCATAGCATCAGGCCTGGCTAGCAGAACATTCTGCCTGAATAATACAGACCATGGAAGATGGATGGATGGAGTTTTACAGCCTATCAGCCTTTGAAGGCTATGTAAGGCCATTGAACATGAAAACCATTCGAATAGTTGAGTAAGCGCAGAATAAGTCATGAGCTCTCTAGTTTTTAGCCTCTTATGAATTGCATGGGAAGATGCAGTGGGTCTATTCTGACCCCCAACCCACAAGGGGAAAGGATGGATGGAGTTTTATGGCCTATCAGCCTTCGTAGGCAGCCATGTAAGGCCATTGAGCACACAAGTCACTCCAGTAGTTTTAAGTAAGCCAAGATCAAATCATGATGTCCCTATTTATTCGCCTTGTACGAATTGCATTGGGAGGCGTGGTGGGTCTATTATCACCCCTACTCCATGGGGGCCACCATGGAAGAGAAATCGGGGCTTCCTTGGCGGAGGTTTGCACACTCAGGGTGCTCTCTAGTTCCTCCTGGCTTCACTCCTCCAAATTCCTTGTAAATGCATCATGAGGGTATATAACATTTTATTTGGCTATGCAGATAATTCATTGTGATCCATAATTATTTCTTGTGTAACAGGCAATGAAGCATTGTGGGGCGATGATGAGGATGACGGTGGAAAGTGTGCGGGAGATGATGACAGCGATAAGGTCTATTATTCTGATTTTTGACTGCCCTACAATCCAAATCCCCACCTAGTACTATGTGAAGAGTGGAAACTCTTGTGCGTCTTCACTATGCCTATCCCCCCAGGGTGAACTCAGTGGGCTATCCAGTATTCGTTGTTTTCATTACCTCTCCATGACTTCAAGTCACCATGTGTGTAATTCATCATGTACTGTAATTGTACCATTCTGATGAATAAAGTCATTTTGTTATGTAAAGCTCAGTATAGTGATGCATGTTTGTCACTACAATAAGTGTACAAGCGGACTAGAAAGTTCTGAAACAGCTTGAGTTCAGTAACAGACTTGCCGCCACCAGGTCAAGCACACTGTGTAGTGACACCAGAGCACATTGCAGTATGTAGTCCAAGCCATCATGAAGAAAAATCGCCTTGTCAAAGTGGATGATATAGCCACACTTCTGGGTATGAGTCCTGGATCAGCACACCATATTGTCCATGATGTTCCGCAGTTTCACAAAGTATCTGCAAAATGGGTGCCAAACCAGCTGACTGCAGACTGATATATTCCCATAACAAGCTGAAAACCATGCTGGGAACAGACAGCAAAAGTTTCAGACCTCAGGCAGGGGCTGAACCCTCAACATCAACAAAAACTATTTTTGTCAGCATAAGTCACGGAACAGAAAACTCACCAGCACAAGCTTCTTCTTTCTGTTGGCAAGGAGAACGCTGTTGTCTCCATTGGTAATCATGGTGTCCACATCGAATGCCTTTCCTCCCAGCAAATCCTGCAGGTGCTCTTGGGACATGCATTCCCATCTGAAGTCATCCTGGCCTTCACCCTGGACCAGGATGTGGCAGTAGGGTGCTTCGTGCTGCATGCAGCGGAGCATGGTGCTGAGGAAGATTGTCTGGAATTTGCTGCAGTAGAGAGCAGGTCATGAGATTCTTCAACATGAACATGATTCTTCAAGGATTTACTAAGTGCCTTTCAAATCCCCTTCATCATCACCAGCATCTTTGACTTTGATGTGGTGGCTTCTCTGCCCAGTAATACAGAGAGCCACAGGGTGTCTGGCAAAAGTGTTCTTCACTGCTGGAATTTTGTGGATGCAGGGAGTAGCCATAATGACTGTCTCAGCTCCAGTCCATTCATTCTTCATAAGAGTAGATAAATGCTTATTTCTCTTCTAAAATGTTCAAAAGGAAGTAGTTGGGTATGTCAGAGCATACACATCTCATGTATACATCCAGCACTCATCATTTCCCTCTAACTCAGATGCAGTAGTAAAAAAGCTGCAAAATTCTGTGGAAGCTGCCTCCATTTGGATTTGGAGGAAACACATGCTGCCATGATGGGCTTGATGACTTCCACAATTTGAGCTTCAAGATATCTTCCAGTGGCACATAAGTGCTGCTTGGAGCTGGCTGATTGAGTGCTATTGGAGCAGGCCCCCCCCCCCCTCCGCCAAAAAAAAAAAGACCACTGCATTCCAGCTGATGAGGGAGGTATCTACGCAGCATAGGCTGTTTACAATTCTTTACCTATCACAAATGAAAGGAAAAACTAACCCAAAACAATGCAAACTAGCAAACAGGAATAGATACACCGACACAAATTCCAAAGACATATCATCACTCAGAGAGCTATTTCAAGGTACTCAAATTGAGGGAACCCAACTCAACCCAGCATAACACAACACAATCCAACACAACAGAAACCAACACAACACAATACAACACTCCCGTGAGGCTCCACAGCATGAAGACATCATCAGCACCACCAGTGACGAAACTGTTGTATCTCTCGTTCACTGTGATCTGGGTGACAGCGGTCTGGTGCTCCCTCACAGAAGATATCCAGCGTAGAGTCACGTGTCCCAAGAGCTCACAGCCCTGGCCCAGCTCCCACTTCTTCATCTGTGACAGAACAAGATGGTGTCGACCTACTGCCACCAACTCCACACTTTCAATGTCAGCACTTGCCCTCTCTGGCCATGGGCATTCATCTTCTGCCAATGATTTGTGACCATTGATGACTAAAGCAATAACAATGGCAAAAACAGATTTTTCAACCACAAAATTATTCAGCCTTGTTGAATCTTCCTTATTCTCATTGAGAAAAAGTCACTTACAGGGATTCAGGTAATGCTGGCTGA
>JAWQFJ010000287.1:47724-50165 GCA_034096865.1 Theodoxus fluviatilis | reverse complement strand
AACACAGCAAGGAAGGCAACACAGCAAGGAAGGCAGTGCAGCAAGGAAGGCAACACAGCAAGGAAGGCAACACAGCAAGGAAGGCAGTGCAGCAAGGAAGGCAACACAGCAAGGAAGGCAGTGCAGGAAGGAATGCAGTGCAGCAAGGAAGGCAACACAGCAGTGCAGCAAGGGAGGCAGTGCAGCAAGGAAGGCAGTGCAGCAAGGAAGGCAACACAGCAGGGAAGGCAGTGCAGCAAGGAAGGCAATACAGCAAGGAAGGCAACACAGCAAGGAAGGTAGTGCAGCAAGGAAGGCAGCACAGCAAGGAAGGCAGTGCAGCAAGGAAGGCAGTGCAGCAAGGAAGACAACACAGCAAGGAATGCAGTGCAGCAAGGAATGCAGTGCAGCAAGGAAGGCAGTGCAGCAAGGAAGGCAACATAGCAAGGAAGGCAGTGCAGCAAGGCAGGCAGCTCAGCAAGGAAGGCAGTGCAGCAAGGAATGCAACACAGCAAGGAATGCAGCACAGCAAGGAATGCAACACAGCAAGGAATGCAGCACAGCAAGGAAGGCAACACAGCAAGGAAGGTAACACAGCAAGGAAGGCAGTGCAGCAAGGAATGCAACACAGCAAGGAAGGCAACACAGCAAGGAATGCAACACAGCAAGGAATGCAGCACAGCAAGGAAGGCAACACAGCAAGGAATGCAGCACAGCAAGGAATGCAGCACAGCAAGGAAGGCAACACAGCAAGGAAGGCAACACAGCAAGGAATGCAACACAGCAAGGAAGGCAACACAGCAAGGAAGGCAGTGCAGCAAGGAAGGCAGTGCAGCAAGGAAGGCAACACAGCAAGGAAGGCAGTGCAGCAAGGAAGGCAACACAGCAAGGAAGGCAACACAGCAAGGAAGGCAACACAGCAAGGAAGGCAGTGCAGCAAGGAAGGCAACACAGCAAGGAAGGCAGTGCAGCAAGGAAGGCAGTGCAGCAAGGAAGGCAACACAGCAAGGAAGGCAGTGCAGCAAGGAAGGCAACACAGCAAGGAAGGCAGCACAGCAAGGAAGGCAACACAGCAAGGAAGGCAGTGCAGCAAGGAAGGCAGTGCAGCAAGGAAGGCAACACAGCAAGGAAGGCAGTGCAGCAAGGAAGGCAGTGCAGCAAGGAAGGCAACACAGCAAGGAAGGCAGTGCAGCAAGGAAGGCAGTGCAGCAAGGAAGGCAACACAGCAAGGAAGGCAGTGCAGCAAGGAAGGCAGTGCAGCAAGGAAGGCAACACAGCAAGGAAGGCAGTGCAGCAAGGAAGGCAGTGCAGCAAGGAAGGCAACACAGCAAGGAAGGCAGTGCAGCAAGGAAGGCAGTGCAGCAAGGAAGGCAGTGCAGCAAGGAAGGCAACACAGCAAGGAAGGCAGTGCAGCAAGGAAGGCAACACAGCAAGGAAGGCAACACAGCAAGGAAGGCAGCACAGCAAGGAAGGCAACACAGCAAGGAAGGCAGTGCAGCAAGGAAGGCAACACAGCAAGGAAGGCAACACAGCAAGGAAGGCAGTGCAGCAAGGAAGGCAGTGCAGCAAGGAAGGCAGTGCAGCAAGGAAGGCAGTGCAGCAAGGAAGGCAACACAGCAAGGAAGGCAGTGCAGCAAGGAAGGCAGTGCAGCAAGGAAGGCAACACAGCAAGGAAGGCAACACAGCAAGGAAGGCAGTGCAGCAAGGAAGGCAGTGCAGCAAGGAAGGCAGCACAGCAAGGAAGGCAGCACAGCAAGGAAGGCAGTGCAGCAAGGAAGGCAGTGCAGCAAGGAAGGCAGTGCAGCAAGGAAGGCAGCACAGCAAGGAAGGCAGTGCAGCAAGGAAGGCAGTGCAGCAAGGAAGGCAGCACAGCAAGGAAGGCAGTGCAGCAAGGAAGGCAGTGCAGCAAGGAAGGCAGTGCAGCAAGGAAGGCAGTGCAGCAAGGAAGGCAGTGCAGCAAGGAAGGCAGTGCAGCAAGGAAGGCAACACAGCAAGGAAGGCAGCACAGCAAGGAAGGCAGTGCAGCAAGGAAGGCAGCACAGCAAGGAAGGCAACACAGCAAGGAAGGCAACACAGCAAGGAAGGCAACACAGCAAGGAAGGCAACACAGCAAGGAAGGCAGTGCAGCAAGGAAGGCAACACAGCAAGGAAGGCAACACAGCAAGGAAGGCAACACAGCAAGGAAGGCAGTGCAGCAAGGAAGGCAACACAGCAAGGAAGGCAACACAGCAAGGAAGGCAGTGCAGCAAGGAAGGCAACACAGCAAGGAAGGCAACACAGCAAGGAAGGCAGCACAGCAAGGAAGGCAACACAGCAAGGAAGGCAACACAGCAAGGAAGGCAACACAGCAAGGAAGGCAACACAGCAAGGAAGGCAGCACAGCAAGGAAGGCAGTGCAGCAAGGAAGGCAGTGCAGCAAGGAAGGCAACACAGCAAGGAAGGCAGTGCAGCAAGGAAGGCAG
>JAWQFJ010000287.1:32724-42724 GCA_034096865.1 Theodoxus fluviatilis | reverse complement strand
TTAAAGTATAAGTCAGTCATGATGAGGGCTTATCACATCTCTCTGTCTCTTCAACACCCCACCCCACCCTTATCTCATACCCACCCACCAACACATTCACGCATGCATGCAAGTGCACACACATACAAACACACACATACACACACACACACAAACACACACACAGACACACACACAGACACACACTTACGCACACATACTTATGCACAAACACATACACACACACACTCATGCACACACACACTCATGCACACACACACACACACACAGACACACATACGCATGCACACACACACACACACACACACACACACACACACACAGGGCCGGACCAAATGAGTTGTGGGGGGATGGGTTCCTTTTTGGTTGGGGGGGACAAATCAGCGAAGTGGCGAAGCAAACTAGGGGGGTCCGGGGGCATCCCCCCCCAGAAAATTTTTGAAAAACGGTTAAAATCTGTGCAATCTGGTGCATTCTGGGCCTTGTTTTGAGGGGTAAGAGCAGCATTGTTTTTGGAGACACACACAAAAAATATATTTAAAAAAAAAACTCAAACCAAGGTACATGCTTTTTCTAGGGAAGGGGGTTCCGGAACCCCTGGAACCCCCCCCCTGGGTCCGGCCCTGCACACACAAACATACACACACGAACTCACAATACATACACACACACACACACACACACACACACACACACACACACACACACACACACACACACACACACACACACACAAAGGGCTACCTGAGAGTTCTACAGTGTACTGTCCCATGTTTGAGTTCCAGGAGTCCGGCTTCATAGAGCGGAAAGTTGTGCAACAGCTCTCGGTTGTTCTCGAGGTCTGCTAGGTTGGCCATCTGCAAAAGGAAAATACATGTGATGTATGATTTTTATGTTCCATAAGCTTCTGAATGTTAAATAATGCCATTGCTCATGAAAATCACTAGGAACTAGTACCAGAAAGAGCAACCCAAGTCAGATTTCCACATTTATTAGCCATAATTAGCCATAATTAGGCCAAAAGAAGAACAAGAAGGGCAAAGCCCATACGACTCACATGCTTGACCTTGACCTTTATATGACCTTGACCTTCAGGTGACCTTCAAGGTCAAGGTCAAACAACTAAACCTACCAATGACATCATACACAAAGAAATGCTTTACACATTTTTCCTACCAAAATACATGTGACCTTGACCCAAGGTCAAGGTCATCCAAGGTCATGCAACACAAAGCTGTTAATTCAAGACATAGGAAGCACAATGGTGCTTATTGGCACTTTCTACCATGAGATATAGTCACTTTTAGTGGTTCACTACCCCATTTTGGTCACATTTCATAAGGGTCAAAGTGACCTTGACCTTGATGATATGTGAACAAATGTGTCTCATGATGAAAGTATAACATGTGCCCCACATAATTATTAAGTTTGAAACAGTTATCTTCCATAGTTCAGGGTCAAGGTCACTTCAAAATATGTATACAATCCAACTTTGAAGAGCTCCTGTGACCTTGACCTTGAAGCAAGGTCAACCAAACTGGTATCAAAAGATAGGGCTTGCTTTGACCTATATACCACTTGTAGCTAAGGTCGCCATTCTCAATAACGTGGGAGAAAATTGGGAAAATGTGAAAAATGACTGTTTTTGAGACCACATTTATGGCTCCTGTGACCTTGAAGCAAGGTCAAGTCACTATGTATGTTTTTTGAGGCCTTGTCATCATACACCATCATGCCACATTTGGTGTTGATAGACTTAATAGTCTCCGAGAAAAATCCAACGTTTAAGTTTTTTACGCCCGGACGGACGGACAGACGGACGACACGGCTGAGTACATAGACTCACTTTTGCTTCGCATGTGAGTCAAAAATAGTTGTGGTTATGGCAACATGGTCCCCCCAAAATTGGGTCAGTAGGTCAGCCTGAACTTTTTAAACAAAAATAAATAGAAGAGGCCAGATTAAACACAAATCACAATTTCTATTTTGCTCTAAACGTTTTTAAAAGCTTAAATAGTGGGCTCTGAGAGTGTTCATAGGGCAGGGAAGATGGGACAGCCCACAATTTGTTGATTACCTCCAATTTCTTCCTTCTATTAAAAAAAAAAAATTCATGCACGATCGATAAAAAGTTTAGGGTCACCAGAAAGAAATAGGTTACCATAACCACAATTTTCGGGGGGTTGCCAAAAACCTTTTACAAATATCGTGAAATAAGGTGGTGAGTCTATTCGTACCCCTAGCCCACAGGGGAAAGCAAAAGATAGTTAAAAAAAGACCCCCCCAAAAAGGGGTGAGGGAGGGTGGGGGAATATCCTGCTCTCACATTCATCAGGGAAGGGGAGAGAAGGCAGACTACCAGGTAGAGGTCAGGTACATCCGAGACCTCTGGTGAGGTCAGGAAGTGGTTGGAACATCACACACACACGTCTAAATCCCATGCAAAGCCGGGTGCTGATTGGTCGCGAGACATGACTCGTTTCACCTGGTTTTCTGCTGATTGGTTACGTATGAATAGAACCAACCTTGCGTTTAGATACTGACCTGTTTCTATATTACAGTGACACATATATATTCTTCAGAAGAACTGATTTTCTAGCAAACTATGAGCTATGAAGAACAGTTGTGTGCAAAATTGAAATTCGGCACTGAAGTGGAGCAGAATTTCTCTGCAGCCAATCAGCAAAAACAACTTGGAAGTAAAAAAAGTGCTCACGACTGAGCTATATGATAGTATCATCACAGATGTCTTTGGTATCATATAGCTGAGTGGTGTGCAGCTATTTTCAGACAACCAATCAGTGCCCGGCTTTGCAAGGGATTTAGTCCCAGGCAAACATCACCAGTCCTGAAGGGGTGGCAACCCCACCACCCCCACCCCCCAACCGCCACCAATCAAAATGTCCTCTGCAGCACCCTTTGAACTGAGCAGTGACCAGACATCATCATCCGGTTGACAGAAGACCAGTAGCCAGGCTGAGTTGGCAGTTCCTTAGGAAAGCGGCATAGCCAAGACTCATGAGCACAGACTGGCAAGATATGCCCTGCTAAAAAGCACACTGTGAGTGCAACCCTTTGCCAAGGAAGCCACAATTTCTCATCCATGGTCTGTATAATTCAGTCAGCGTGTTCTGCTAGCCAGTTCATTTTAGCACCTGCTGGTGGTCTCTGAGTGTTTAACACATGCCAGCATCATCAATACTTTGACATTATCAACTTCGTGATGTGCGATTAAGATTTCTCTTTATGTTTCCACTTCCCAAACTAAGTTCCAGACAACCTCCAAAGTTTAATGGACTGTGCCTTGGGTGAAACCCTGACCTGAAATTTAATCAGAATCCGTTTAGAACTTTTAAAGTTATTTTGACGAATAGCAAACTAAACAATCGAACCGAGGGAAAAACATAACCTCCAGAGAGGCAAGTAGAGGACCAGCGCCATGGCAAAGGGTGGAGTAAAGGAGATGTCTCATAGCAGGGTCTGTCATCCAAATAAAGTATATCCTACGTTACTTTACATAATGTTATGCTACGCAGTGTTATGTTACCCAATTTTCTACCGTTACTCACATCGGTGGCAGAGACGAAGGAATCCTGATCGCTGGACATGTCATCCAGACTCCGCCTCTCATATAGACGGTCCATCTCTGCAAAGGCAGAGATGGCCGTATCCATGGCAACGTGGTCAGCATGGCGCTCTGCCTGGCGTTCGTAGCGGTCCTGCATGGCGTAGGCCATCTCCAGCAAGTCTTCCAGGCGGTGCTGCAGTGCTGCCGTGTCTGGGTCCTGGAACATGCAACAAAGATTATGATGATGGTGATGGTGATGATGATGATGATGATGGTGATGATGATGATGATGATGGTGATGGTGATGATGATGGTGATGATGATGATGGTGATGATGATGATGATGATGATGATGATGATGATGATGATGATGATATGTGACCGTGCATGAAAAAAAGAGGGCGAAAGTCTGAAAAATGATGACAGGAGATGTTACGACAACAATATTATTTATTGACCCATGCATATTCATATGCATATGTGGATACCTTCGGGAGGAGGAAAGGCTAAGGAGTAAACCCTACACAAATCCGGAGTGAAGCCCCTAAGGTGGTTGGTCGGTCAGCCTTGACCTCCTTCCGGCAGCTTCTGCAGCCAGACTGGTGCCAAACGTATCGCTCCGCGTTTCTTTGGACCACACCAGCGAGGCCGAGTGGGGGATTCTGTCGACTGGGCAACCCAGGATCTCCATACACGCTGCCCAGGCTCACACCCTGGAGAGGTCACTTCAGTCCCGCTGTTTTACAGTGCAACAGAGCATGCGGCTCAAGGATCGGGCTCTACAGCCACAGAGTACGCTGCCGCTCAACCCAGGACTGACCAAACCTGGCGCACACTCCATGGTCTCACGAGACTGACGGATGCCAACAACAACAACAAGAAGAAGGGCAAAGCCCATACGACTCACATGCTTGACCTTGACCTTGACATTCAGTGACCTTCAAGGTCAAGGTCAAACAACTAAACCTAGCAATGACATCATACACTAAGAAATGATTTACATATTTTTTCCTACCAAAAATACCCAAGGTCAAGGTCATCCAAGGTCATGCAACACAAAGCTCTTAATTCAAGACATAGGAAGCACAATGGTGCTTATTGGCACTTTCTACCATGAGATATGGTCAATTTTAGTGGTTCACTACCACATTTTGGTCACATTTCATAAGGGTCAAAGTGACCTTGACCTTGATGATATGTGAACAAATGTGTCTCATGATGAAAGTATAACATGTGCCCCACATAATTATTAAGTTTGAAACAGTTATCTGCCATAGTTCAGGGTCAAGGTCACTTCAAAATATGTATACAATCCAACTTTGAAGAGCTCCTGTGACCTTGACCTTGAAGCAAGGTCAACCAAACTGGTATCAATAGATAGGGCTTGCTTTGACCTATATACCACTTGTAGCTAAGGTCGCCATTCTTAATAACGTGGGAGAAAATTGGGAAAATGTGAAAAATGACTGTTTTTGAGACCACATTTATGGCTCCTGTGACCTTGACCTTGAAGCAAGGTCAAGTCACTATGTATGTTTTTTGAGGCCTTGTCATCATACACCATCATGCCGCATTTGGTGTTGATAGACTTAATAGTCTCCGAGAAAAATCCAATGTTTAAGTTTTTTACGCCCGGACGCCCGGACGGACGACACGGCTGAGTACATAGACTCACTTTTGCTTCGCATGTGAGTCAAAAAGCATATTCAAGCAGCATGTTTGTAGAGAAAATATTTTTTTTTTCACAGTAATGTAAAGCTCAGGAAAGCACATATATGACTTAGTGCACTGAGGACTTTTCCCAGCATTTTGCTTGAAAACTTGTTTTGCCGACTGACGCCTCGTTTCTACAGGCACGGTCACACATGTAAAAGAGATATGCACTGATTTTAGGCGCAAGAGCAGTATACCTGGACCTGTGATTATAGATGGAAAAACAGTGGAAAGTGTACAACATTACAAATATCTTGGGGTAGCAATTGATGACAGATCGACTTGGAAAGAAAACAGAATATATTGTGAAAAAACTAAAGACCAGACTGTACTACCTGTGTAAACTGATATCCTTTGGAGTAGACAGAGAGCTGCTGAAGACGTTCTACTTTGCAATTCACACGAGGCATCCAAAGTCTCTTGCCACGTTGCTTGCGGCCGGTTGCTTGCCATGTGGCAGGCAATGTTGGAGGCTGAACTCACACAAGCTTCCACTATGACCTTTCACCTCTCGCCACGTTGCGAACACGCAATGATTACAGTCGACCCGCGGGCGTGTGACCTGCATTTCCATTTGTAAAAGGTAGGAGCTTTCACGACCTATTGATGCATTCAACATACAGCTTTGATAAATTAATGCTGTTCATGGCTTACATTTTCTTTGGATGGGGTTTCTAGTATCCCGAAATACAGCGTTTTTTGTGCGATGCGTATAGCCATTTCCGCCATATACTTTTGCGAACAGTCGCGACAACGCGCCCGGTGATTGGTGGATTCACAGAGAGTGGCTGGAGTGGCACTCCACTGCCCCCAAAACTAGAACAGGTTGAAACACGAGCAACTCAGTTGCTGGTGGCGTGGAAAGTTGCTTGGAATGCCAGTTGCTTTCAACCGACATCGCACACGAAGCAATGTATGGCAAGCAATCGAGTTGCTGGAGTGGAGTTGCCTCGTGTGCGGAGGCCTTAAGGAGTGTGGTGGCATATGCAGTAGTTTGTTGGGGAAGTAACATCCGCAAGAGAGACACCAACACTCTGATTAAATGTGTAAAGAGGGCACAAACATCATTGGTACACCCTTAGAAACTTTCAGCCAGATCCATCACACTCGAATGCAAAAGAAAACACGTGACATCTTGAGTAACACAGATCACCCCCTCCATACAGAATTCCACTCCAGTATCATACCTCGCAGCCAACAACTCCGTCCCTGCAAAACATGTACAGACAGATACCGGCGATCTTTCATACCAACTGCAATACATATTTTAAACTCTAACTATTCTAGGACTGCAGTCTGATGCCAATCTCTTGCAATGCAGCCCTTTGCCTTTCTAATCTTTTAAAAAATATGTTGATTGTAACATTCTGTGATGTTTAAGGTTTATTTGTTTGTTCATAATTTGTCATCAACCTACCAGTGATTAGTAACTTAAATTTCCATTTTTGGATGAACAAAGTATATGTTATGCAAGTAGACATCAAGGAAACAGACAAGTTCGTTTTACCTGGGCAGTGTAGTCAGCAAAGATGGGGGAACAGATGAAGACATCAAGTGCCGAATCAACAAAGCAAGATACGCCTTCAACACCTTGCGCCCAATCTGGAGATCAACAGCCCTCTCACTCCACAACAAGATCCAAATATTCAACACCAATGTGAAGTCTGTCCTGCTATATGGCTCAGAAACATGGCGAGTAACAAAGACCAACACCCACAAGCTCCAGACATTCTTCAACAGATGCCCGAGAAATATCCTCAACATCAGATGGCCAGAGACTGCCTCCAATGAAAATCTGTGGGACAGGACAAAACAAGCTCTAATCGACCAGGAGATCAGGAAACGAAAATGGGGATGGATCGGCCACACGCTACGAAAGCCTGCATCTAACATCACCAGGCAGGCTTTGGACTGGAACCCACAAGGAAAGCGCAAAGTGGGTCGACCAAAACAGACTTGGCGTAGGAGTGTCGACGCTGAAGTAAAGGCCACCAGAATGACATGGGCGGAGCTGAAGAGGACCTGCCAGAACCGTGTGCGTTGGAGGAGTGTTGGTGTGGCCCTATGTTCCTCAAGGAATCAAGTATGTTATGTTATGTTATGCTACGCTATGCTATGTTATGTTATGTTATGTTACATGGTGAACTATGTGGCAACCTGAGCACAGGAAGAGATCACCTGACATCCACAGCTAAGCTACAAGGATGTCTTCAAAAAGCTCATGAAGGAGCTTAGCATTAGCACATCCAGCTGGAAAGGCATTGTCTAGGATTGCACCAGATAAAGATTGAGGTGAGCTCCTGAGCAGAATGAGGGAGAGAGAGGTGAGCTCCTGAGCAGAATGAGGGAGAGAGAGAGAGGTGAGCTCCTGAGCAGAATGAGGGAGGGAGAGGTGAGCTCCTGAGCAGAATGAGGGAGAGAGAGGTGAGCTCCTGAGCAGAATGAGGGAGAGAGAGGTGAGCTCCTGAGCAGAATGAGGGAGGGAGAGGTGAGCTCCTGAGCAGAATGAGGGAGAGAGAGGTGAGTTCCTGAGCAGAATGAGGGAGGGAGAGGTGAGTTCCTGAGCAGAATGAGGGAGAGAGAGAGGTGAGCTCCTGAGCAGAATGAGGGAGAGAGAGGTGAGCTCCTGAGCAGAATGAGGGAGAGAGAGGTGAGCTCCTGAGCAGAA
This sequence comes from Theodoxus fluviatilis, assembly GCA_034096865.1. Lineage (NCBI taxonomy): Eukaryota > Metazoa > Mollusca > Gastropoda > Cycloneritida > Neritidae > Theodoxus > Theodoxus fluviatilis. The sequence goes on along the minus strand of JAWQFJ010000287.1, from coordinate 34,775 downwards.
TGAGGGAGGAGAGGTGAGCTCCTGAGCAGAATGAGGGAGAGGTGAGCTCCTGGCAGACTGAGGGAGGGAGAGGTGAGCTCCTGAGCAGAATGAGGGAGGGAGAGGTGAGCTCCTGAGCAGAATGAGGGAGGGAGAGGTGAGCTCCTGAGCAGAATGAGGGAGAGAGAGGTGAGCTCCTGAGCAGAATGAGGGAGAGAGAGGTGAGCTCCTGAGCAGAATGAGGGAGGGAGAGGTGAGCTCCTGAGCAGAATGAGGGAGGGAGAGGTGAGCTCCTGAGCAGAATGAGGGAGAGAGAGAGGTGAGCTCCTGAGCAGAATGAGGGAGAGAGAGGTGAGCTCCTGAGCAGAATGAGGGAGAGAGAGGTGAGCTCCTGAGCAGAATGAGGGAGAGAGAGGTGAGCTCCTGAGCAGAATGAGGGAGAGAGAGGTGAGCTCCTGAGCAGAATGAGGGAGAGAGAGGTGAGCTCCTGGGCAGACTGAGGGAGGGAGAGGTGAGCTCCTGGGCAGACTGAGGGAGGAGAGGTGAGCTCCTGGGCAGAATGAGGGAGAGAGAGATGAGCTCCTGGGCAAACTGAGGAGGAGAGTGAGCTCTGGGCAGATGAGGAGGAGAGGTGAGCTCCTGGGCAGACTGAGTGAGGATGAGGTGAGCTCCTGGGCAGACTGAGGGAGGATGAGGTGAGCTCCTGGGCAGACTGAGTGAGGATGAGGTGAGCTCCTGGGCAGACTGAGGGAGGAAGAGGTGAGCTCCTGAGCAGAATGAGGGAGAGAGAGGTGAGCTCCTGAGCAGAATGAGGGAGAGAGAGGTGAGCTCCTGAGCAGAATGAGGGAGAGAGAGAGGTGAGCTCCTGAGCAGAATGAGGGAGGGAGAGGTGAGCTCCTGAGCAGAATGAGGGAGGGAGAGGTGAGACTCTGGAGACCGCAGACAGGAGAGACTCACTCCACAGAAGGACAGGTTGCACCAGAATCACTCACACACGCACGTACTCTCTCTCTCTCTCTCTCTCTCTCTCTCTCTCTCTCTCTCTCTCTCTCTCTCTCTCTCTCTCTCTCTCTCTCTCTATCACACACACACACACACACACACACACACACATACACACACACACACAAATACACACACACACACACACAGCACTAACACACACACACATACATACACACATACAAATATTATTTCACACACACACACACACACACACACACACACAAACACACACATAAACACACACACACACACACACTCCTGCAGTCATGACTGGCAAGAGTGCACAACTCACAGGAATGGCAAGGAATTGCTGGTCGTCCACGTAGGACAGTTTGGTGATGGCTTCCTCCCAGTAGGAGATGGCATCGGAGAGGTTCTCCAGACCTGCAAACACAAGCCACTAGAATGAGTGAACTTCACATCTACCAGGAGTAAACTGGGTACCTGCTAGGGCTGGGATAGAAACTTTACACATTACTGACCCTTACCCAGGTGTCATAACTGAGATTGCAGGGTCCATCCCCACCCACCCCTCCACCTCCCCCTCTCAACCCCACCCCCACCCCCATCCCCCTCTCAACCCCACCCCCACCCCCCCATCCCCCTCTCAACCCCACCCACACCCCCATCCCCCTCTCAACCCCACCCACACACCCCCATCCCCCTCTCAACCCCACCCACACACCTCCATCCCCCTCTCAACCCCACCCACACCCCTACAAAAATATTTTGAGACAACCATTCTTTCATTGGCATGTACCCATAAAACAATCCAACATAATACAGCAAAACCTATGCCAGAAGTACTCACAACTGAATAAAGACAAAAAATCTATTTCATTACTTTCAGAAATTATCATGTTGATTTTTTTTGTGTGAATAAAAGAAGTAAAACCAGCAGGCATGGCCCACTCTCTGCCTTGCAGCGGTTGCCATGACTACAAGTCCAACTGCAGACTGAGGAATGTTCCCCAGACTATGGTAAGCTAATCAAGGGCAATCATGAAGAAGTTTTTGGTCTCTACCTGTACCAAGGAGGTTATGTTTTCTACCAAGGAGGTTATGTT
>JAWQFJ010000287.1:17724-27724 GCA_034096865.1 Theodoxus fluviatilis | reverse complement strand
CGTGATGATTCAATAATCTAAAAACCTCCTAGAGTATTGCGGCATCTCATCTGTGTTGCATCAACACCATCACCATCATCCTCATCCATACCTCCGTTGATGTTGGGGCTGTAAATCCTTGGAAGCCGGGCATTCTGAGACCGGTTTCCATGGGCAGAACGTTTCTTCTTCTCTCTCTCCTCGTTCTTCCTCCGCAGCTGATTGCTCCGAGCTCGGCGGCGCCGGAAGAACGCCGCCAGGTACCCACCCAGCGCCAGTCCCAGAGTCAGACTGAGGATGGTGAGCTTGACATTGCGAGTGAGGGGCGGTACTGGCAGCTGAGACAGGTGCTGGGCTAGAGAGATGTGGGGGATGTTTCGAAACATGCTGAGCAGGAGGTCCCAGTCTGCTACCGGCTTCTCATCTGGATCTGGAGAATCAAAGAGAGCAGGAAAGGAGTTTTATTGGAATAATTGTAAACATAAATAGTTTGGAGATGTTTCCAGAGAAGGGACACACGAGTGGACTCATCCGAGGAGAGGGGTAGGAGTAAGACTGCCAAGCTGTCTGGCCACACATGCTGGCAGGCCACAACATCTGATACTGGTGATAGGTTGCATTTTTAATTAGTTTTTTTTCTCAAATCTTCATATTCTTCTGTCTGTGTGTGAATCACTGCAAATTCACAGCTGATTAACCAAACAAAATTGTGGCCCACTAGCTTGTGTGGCTTTTTCCAGCTTAGCCGTTTCAGAGCCAACTTAAAATCAACAAGAAACAGGGAGTCATGGACACGGAGGGATTTTAACACAGGGGTGATGTGATCTTTCTTCCAGGTCTTTCTGATGACTCTGGTGGCTGCATTATCTGTTTCCCCTAGTTGTTCACCCCTCTTGAACTGCATAGGTGGGTCTACTCATGTCTCCAAGCCATACTGATAGAGTTCCTTATGCTACACACTGACCCTCGGAAAGAGATATAACTCGCTGGGTGTAAGTGACATCTGCATCTTGCATTAGGTAACACAGCAGCAAACTCTACATGTATCCACTTTCCTAATCACCTGAGTAAAGACAAGTTCATTTTGACATTGTCACCCTCATCAGTCACAAGGGTGTGATGATTATTGCAGTAATACTTAAATCACATGATGATGCATCCGATGTCACTGACAGTAACAACAGCACAACTTCAGAAGATGGGCACCACTTATCCATGAAGCTTGGTATAGGATTGGGGATGGGTTTAGTGTTACTGTTAGGGTGAAAGCTTCAGTTTTGGGCTTGAGTTTCTTTGTGACTGATAATGATAATGAAATATTTATATTTGACACTTTACTGGTATTCAGTAATACTGAAATTAGAAGCTAGTTATATTTGGGCTGATATCTAATTCTAAGCATTGTATAAGAGTTTGTCACATGCACATGGATTCACATTTTATCATATAGGTCTATTATAATAATATATATCATTATTTGACACTTACTGGTATTCAGTAATAGTATAATTAGAATAGAATTGAATGGATGAAATTTAACAGCCTATCAGCCTTTGTAGGCTATTAAGGCCATTAATTCCGGAATCAATGATATGAAAATGCATTTCAAGTCACGATGTCCATACATTTATTCACCTCTTAGTCTTAAGTCTTATGAATCCCGTAGGATGGGTGGATGGAGTTTTACAGCCTGTACGCCTATGTAGGCTATGTAAGGCCATTGCGCACGAAAATTACTATTAGAAGTTAGAGTAAACGCAAATGAAGTCACGATGTCCCTATTTATTCGCCTCTCACGAGTCGTAAAATTAAAAGATATTATATTTGGGCCGATACATATGAATTGTATGAGAGTTTTGTCACGTGCACATTTCATTATTTGCAATGTTACGAAGTGAGGTAGTTTTTGCGCTGCTAAGACGATTAATCAACGACGCAAGTGACGAGTCTGGACACTAGTGTTCTTGAACATGTGCACATGTATAGACTATAAAGTATCAGTTATAACTGTTTCATTAGTATGCCACAGTATGATTACCAGTTACTATGCATCGAAACACATCACTCTGTCACCCAGACCAAGACAGAAGACACGGGGCGATGACACTCTGTGGACAGGCGAACGGCTTATTATGAAGACAGCCACCTTGACAAGGGATAGCTACTCGATCTAATTGACTGACCACAAGTTGCACAACAGACCGGTTACTGATTTACGGGAGTCCACCCGGATCATCTGTCTGATAATTCGAGGATAAATAACGTTATGCAAATGCCAAGAGCTCACAGGCTCGTAACCCTCATCCAGAGTCGTGCTAATGTACCTTATTTCACGAGAACTAGCATGGTCCATGCACAAGTCCGTGTAATCCGATAGGTCTGGAGCAGTTACTTTCCCTCGAAACTACACATGCCCTTGGTCACGCCTCGAGCAAAGCTGGTATTTTTTTCTTTGGTACTTTTCCACCATTGAGGAAGATTCTAAATAAAAATACGAATAAAATAGGACTGAATATTTCTCAGTATTGAATTATTAATAGTGGAATTCCAATCTTTCCGCTAGCACCCGTATAGAGGTAATTCAATTGGTTTCGTAGCAATGGCGGCGTCCATGGATAGTCAGTACACGTTCCGCGTAAGTACATTGTCGATTATTAGGTACTCATAGGGATCTGTTTACTCTTTCATGCGTTTTACAGGAAATGGTTCCTAGTTACTGCGCAGAACATTTGGAAAAGTCATTTTCAAAAGGCCTCAGTTACACGCCAAACAAAAAGACGCGTTCTACTAGTACGAACCCCCGCGCTAGCTCTCTCTCTGACTCTGAATTGACTTGACTTGACGTTGTCGACGTTTGAGGCCTCTTCAGAGGCCTGTTCATCGGTCCATTAATAATAATATGACCATGTCTATTTCGACTTAGTGGCAATGCGTGGCGGGGGGTTTAGCGCTAGTGCTTACAAGTGTCTACATGTTCTGGCATTCTGGTGCGTAGAGGGAGGGAATGTCTTTCCAGAAAATGTCTAACCTGCTTTTAAAGGCATTCATTGAGGGGGCTGTGACCACAGAGTCCGGGAGGCTGTTCCAGGTTGTGACCACACGCTGAGAGAAAAAGTTCCCTCTAATGTTAAGCCTGAATCTGTCTTTCTGGAGCTTCAGGGAGTTGCCACGCAGGTCTTTGTTGTTGGACAGTGTGAAGGTTGGTTGCTTCATGTCGTAGTACTAGCCATGCAAGTATTTGTATACCTCTATCATGTCCCCTCTTTTGCGTCTGTGCTCAAGGGTGGGAAGTTTCAGTCCTCTGAGCCTCTCTGGGTATGGCTTCTCTCTGAGGTGTGTCAGTAGCTTTGTGGCTCTGCGCTGGACATCCTCAATGTCGCTACATACTGTCTTCATGTGTGGCTGCCAGACAGCAAGCCCGTACTCCAGTCTGGGTCTCACCAGGCTCTTATACAGCTGAACAAAGGTCTGCTCTGTCAGGTAGTCAAAAGACCGGAGGATGACTCCAACAATGCGGTTGGCTTTTGATGTTGCATGGGCCACTTGATCTTTGAAAGATAGCTTGCTGTCAATCATTACCCCGAGATCTTTCTCCACGTTGCTTTCCGCCAGCAGCAGTTTCTTGGGGTTGCCTTGAGCATCTCGGCTGTTCATGCTGTATGTTGCGTCTGATTTTCGGGATCCCATCTTCACCACACTGCACTTTTCTGGGTGGAATTTCAGTAGCCATCAGTCGGACCAGTTTTGAAGCTCGTCCAGGTCATCCTACAAGTCCTCCGGTCCCCCTACAACGTCACTCCTCGTGTACAGCTTTGTATCATCGGCAAACATTTTGACTGGGCACTTGGTGATGGCGGGCAGGTCGTTTATGAAGAGCACAAACATTATCGGCCCGATTACCGAACCTTGTGGAATACCGCTGCTCACCTGCGCTTCCATGCTCTGGTGGGCATTTTCCCTCCGGTATACTCCCTGTGGGTTCGGGGTAAGAATTGACCCACCGCGTCTCCCTATGCGATTCGTAAGAGGCGAATATCTAGGGACACCGTGACTCGATTTGCATTCACTCTTAGTCTTAACTGTTCTAGTGATTTTCGTGCTTAATGGCCTTACATAGCCTACAAAGGCTGATAGGCCGTAAAACACCATCCATCCATCCATCCTCCGGTATTCTTGCTCCACAATTTGCAATCTTTTTTTTAAAGGTGCAACATCCGTCTTAAGAGAGGCACTCTGAGAAGACTGTGTCACGTAGGTACATCTGTTAGTGGACATGCCTAGTAGCTGGAGCCACAATCCATCTGTGCACGACAGTACGAGACTAGCACTAGTATTAGTAACTACTACTACTACTACAGTACTAGTACAGTAGTAGTAGTAGTACTGCATGTCGTAGACTCATTCCCGCGCCCACGTTCTATCGCTATATATAGTCGACACGTTCATTTTCATATACAAACGCGCACATGCATGCAAACACAACGTGAAACCAGCCGGATCGTCTCCGACAAGAGGAAGTTGATGGCAGAGAACCAGGGTTCCAGGAGGCACGCAGTATTGGAGGGCAGAGACTTGGGCAAATGTGTGTTGACTAGTTAGCTCTAGCAGACCAGACAACCCTCAGGCAGAAATTGTGGGCTGTAGCTTCTGCACCACCAAAACCCTTCAAGTAATGAGTTCTTATGATTTTCATGCAACATGGCCTTACATAGCCTACAAAGGCTGATAGTGATAGGCTGTAAAACTCCATCCATCCATCCATCCATCCATCCATCCATCCATCCATCCATCCATCCATCCATCCATCCATCCATCCATCCATCCATCCATCTATGCATGCATCCATCCAACAACCCACCCATCCATGCATGCATCCATCCATCCATCCATCCATCCATCCATCCATCCGTCCATCCATCCGTCTGTCTATCCATCCATCCGTCCATCCATCCATCCCTAAATGATTCATATTATGCAAATAACCAGGAAAATGGGACTTTATTTGCTCCTTATTCTAAGCAGCTTTCAAGAGCGAATTTCATGATCAATGACTTTACGTAGCCCACAAAGGCTGATAGGCCGTAAAGCTTCATTCACTCAGTAGTCCACTCTAGGGTATGTGCAGGATCGAACACCGAACCCACAAACTGCAAGCAACTGAGGCTCAAGCCCTGCAGCTGCTTGTCCACAGAGCAGAGTAGCAGTTTCAAAGTTTGCATTGGAGAACCGACGGGGTTTCCTCGCACTGCAGGTTTATAATTTTCTTTGCTTTCAGGAGAGACAGAAGGAGGTGCAAAACTTCCTTCAGGGTGTGACGTACAATCGGCAAGTCAGTCCCGAGAGTTTGGCCCAGTCGGCGCTGTACTTGCTGCGCTCTGTGCCTGAGAGCAGACATGCTGTCTTGGAGCACTTCTGCAATGTCTTTGACGAGGCCGTCAACTGCCATCTCTACAAGCTTGACATGGGCCCCAACACCAGCATTTCAGGTAAGGTTAAAAAAAATATTTGTGGTTTAGGGAACAAGGCAGAAAAAGGAGAGGAGGGTGAGTTCAGTGGGTCATTCTGAACTTTAAAAAAAAACTCATTCTAATTAAGGAGACCAGATTAAAAAAATCACAATTTCTCTTTTGCTGAAAAAAATTATTTTTTAAACTTAAAAACAGTGGATTCCCCAAGTGTTAGTACGGCAGGGAAGATGGGACAGCGTGCAGGCAGGCAGGCAAACACAGACAGACAGATACAGACAGAAACTGAGAAAGGCAGACATGCAGGCAGGTGGGTGGGTTGGCAGGTAGACAAAAAGGCCGACAGATGGGCAGAAGTGAGGGTGGATGGGCAGGCAGGCAGGAAGGTAGACAAACAGATGGACAGACTGAGAGGCAGACAGTTTGGTAAGTAGGCAGGCAGCCGACTCAAATCAGCTGAGAAGTTTAAAAAGAAACAAAATTTTTATCACATATGATGATGACATGGTCAAAAATACATTAGGATATTTGGGTTGGACAGTGACCACAAGCAAGTGGCAAGGTAGACTAGGACTAATTTTTGGCATCCTCTTTCTTGCAGAAGAGACTCTGAAGACCATGGAGACGATTCTGCAGGAAGTGTCCAATGTGCTCCTCAACTTCATCCAGAACAATGCACAGTGTTGGGCACAGATCATCTCCTCTGTGAGTGCCCTCCAAACTCCTTCCTCACATCCCTCGACAGTGAGGAGTCTCCGTGCTGACAAAGAGAATGAACACCTACAACATCAGTTTGGAGTCGCTCCTTCCACATGCCCCAAACCCCCACCCCCTCTCGCCTCATCCCCCACCCCACCCCATCCCACCTACCCACTCCCACCCCTTGTCCTCATATGCTAGATTGTCTATCTTGTTCATTTGTTTGTGTGAGCATCATCGTATTGTCTCCATTGCTGAGCCTGTCAAAGTAGGGCACATTCTTCTCAGAGAGCAGTAAAATATTTTGACCAAGACTGAGACTGTCTCATGTCAGTTTCAGGCAACATTGCTTGTAGTTCCTTGCATTACTGTTCAATTCAGAGCCATGAGTTGGAGTGGGAGAACTGGAGAGCCAGCACATACACTCTCTACTGGGTGGCAAGGGGTGGTATAGCAATGGCAGCCAGGGCAGATTAGAGCATTGTGGGAGGGAAGACCTGGTGTATGTTCAACACAGATGCCCTGGAGCGGTATGTGAGCAAGGCACACGCAAACCAGGCACTCACGGAGTCTGAAGTCCATGAGCAAGTGGCGAAACGTGATTGGTGCTTAGTCATCCTGAATGACTAAATTTGGCTCCTCAGCCTTGACTCATCTGTTGAAACCCTGCCTTATGACGATGATCTGTCAATGAGAGCTCATGTAAACAAAGTCTGTCAGTTAACATAGTACGAGTTAACCCTTACACTTCCGTAACTATTTCCAACTTTTGTGAAAATATTGGTGAGTTCAGGAGAAAAAAGATAAAAAAACAACCAGAACACTGAAGTGTATAAAACTATACATTTTATTAAAGTAAAATGAACAGGGCAGATACTGAATACAAAATGAACTTTTTCTGGACAAGCTCATTTGCATACAAGGGCAGTAACTCTAAATTTTTCTTGATTTTTTGGTGAAAATTTATGGATAAAAAACAACAAAAATAATAAAACTACACATAACAACATGAATCTTTCCAGAAATGACTTCTGATATATCAGACACACTTTGGGAGTCTATTTGAGCAGAAAAGACACACCTGAGACAAACAGAAAAATTCTAAGCCAACCATGTGTATTTCCGCATTTTTGGGTCTTATCGGGTACATCTGGGAAAAAATTTCCCAACTACTTACAATGCAGCAAAGTAGGCAAAAATGCACAGTCTATGGTAGGAAAAAGGACAAGGTACACATTGGACACAAAATCAACTTTTCCTAAACAACCTCATTTACATACAAGGGCAGTACCTCAAAATTTGCCTTGTGTTTAGGGGGGCAAACACAAAGAAACATCATAAGCAAGTATTCAAAAACTACAAATGATGTCTTGTAATTTTCCAGAAATGACTTCTGACACATCAGGCACACTTTGGATGTCTATTTGAGCAGAAAAGACACACCTGAGACAAACAGAAAAATTCTAAGCCAAGCATGTGTATTTCCGCATTTTTGGGTCTTATCGGGTACACCTGGGAAAAAAATTCTCAACTGCTTACAATGCAGCAAAGTAGGCAAAAATGTACAGTCTATGGTAGGAAAAAGGACAGGGTACACATTGAACACAAAATCAACTTTTCCTAAACAAGCTCATTTGCATAAGGTGCAATGATTGAAAAAATGTATCCTGAAAATTGATGAAAAATTTAGTAATGATACTAAACCTACAAACTACACTCAGAAAATTCCCATGAATAAATTCTGTCATATCAGACAAGCTTTGAGAACCCATCTGAGCAAGAAAAAACAACAATCAAGACTAGTGAGCAATATTTGAGATACAACTTTACATATGAAAATTCAGCACACTGACCCTCTCCTGTATTGCTTGATCGGGTTCCTGCCCTTCCCTTTTATCATAATCTCATCAACAGAAGTGTTCTGGTCTATGTAGAACTTCTCCTGAAATGCTCTCAGGAGTAGGTGGAAGAGAGGCCTCACCTTCCACAGCTTGTCATAATGTGGGTCTCCAGGTCTTGGAGCTTCATTGTCTGCCAGGTGCAGATTGCTCCATAGCTGCCATCATCTTCGCCGCATGAATCTTGCAGTGAACTCCGGTACACGTAGCACCCAGTGGGTGGAAAAATAATGGTTCATCTCTGGCAGGCGATGGATCCCCATGAAAAACAGCATGCCGATGAAAGCTCTCATTTCCACTGGGCTTGTGACATAGTCCCATTCAGCACGCTTCTGTCGAGCATACAAATTAGTTTGCTCAACGAGAAGATCGATGGCATCTTGAGGGAACACTAGATCAAAAAAGTCCACTGGGAGAGCATCCAGAGGGGGGAATTCGGTGGGTCCATGCTTCCCTTCGTACATGGGGTATTCTTTCGAGATGTGCACATCGAATGTCTGATCGAATGCACCGAGTCGCAGGGAATCTCGACGAAATCTTCCACGTCGAGAACTAACACGTTGACGAGTTCGACCACGCCCACTCGAGGTGCTGGGTTGAGCATCCTCATCGGATCTGTCAGTCTCAGAGTCCCACTCCGACGAATCATCTTCTTCACTCAAGTCGAGATTTCCTTCTTCATCGCTACAGTACTTCCATCTTCGCTAGCTTCACCATCTCCCGGGATTTCGTACTAAAAACGATTCATATCATCCCTATTCATGACTAATGTGCCTCGAAAGAGTCATGCACAGAAAGTCACATTGCACAACGACAAAAAACACCAGAAATACCGATCGAAAACTTCGGCAAAATGTAAACAGAGCGGATCGCCATTTGCACTGACGCGTCACTGATCACGTGATAGCAAGTCATGTGACCTCGTACTTGGTTGCTGATAATAGCTTCACAGCAAAGGGAACGACCCTCGGACCGCGGCTATATCCGCGCTCGGAAGTGTAAGGGTTAAGGAAAATTAGTACTATTCATCATTATCTTTCTCAGCAGGCCACCAAAACGCTCATCACATCACTTGTTCTGTCTCGTCTCGACTATGGAAACTCTCTTCTCGCTGGCATCCCTGACACTGCTTAACAAACTCCAGAAAGTTCAGAATTGTGCTGCTAGGCTAGTTTTTCGATGTCCCAAGCGTACCCATGTCTCTCCACTCCTACATACACTTCACTGGCTCCCCACCTCTCAGAGGATAGATTATAAATTTGCTACTTTGTGCTTCAATGCCATCAACAACACCGCACCACACGCTCTTACAGAAATTCTTAGTCTACACGCCCTCCAGATCTCTACGCTCAGCTGCTGACTCTAGAATGCTTAAGGTCCCTCTCCGTAACAAGAAAACTCAAGGACAGCGCGCCTTCTCCTATATTGGACCTGTAACCTGGAATAGTCTCCCTTTCTCAGTCCATCATTCTGACACTCTGCCCCTGTTCAAAAGAGCTCTAAAGACCCACCTCTTCCGTTCCGCCTTTCCCGCTAAGCTGCTTCACCTTACTTGACCTAGCCTACAAGTACTATGTATATATATATTGTATAGAACTTTTGTTCTATTGGATCTTAGTTGTTTTGTTTTTTTTGTTTATATGTGTATAATGTGTGAGTTTTTGTAGGAATGTAGTGTTGAACGGTTGTATGAGTGTTGATTCTTTTAAGTAAACGCCATGAGCTTGCCTGTCAAGGGAAGGTATGTGCGTATGAATAAACTATATTATTATGACAGGCAGATTTAGGCAAGCAAGCTTTGGCGTTTGATTATAATGTGCGAGGCGCAGTGCCATGGTTCAATCCCTGGAATGGGAGAACTCTGGATTATTATTTTCTATTTTCTTACTCTATTCTTGTAATTGTCATGGTTAATGGCCTTATATAGCCTAGAAAAGATTGATAGGCTGTAAAACTCCA
>JAWQFJ010000287.1:12724-15224 GCA_034096865.1 Theodoxus fluviatilis | reverse complement strand
ACCATTTGGAGCCGCTACCCGCAGCCGCTGGTCACAGACCTGCTGCAGCAGCCAGTCCCGCCAGGCACGACGACTCCAGGAGTTCACGCCTAATGGCCAACGCTTGAGACCAGAAAAAATCATATGGCCCTTTTCAAGGCCAAAAGATTTTTTAAAAAGAGGGAATACAATTGGTCAGAATTATTGTCACGACTTGTCTTTTTTACCTTTGTCAGTCCGACCCCGGCAACCACCCTTTTTTGAATCCTTCAGCAAGGTGCTTTGCTCACATTGCTTCTCCCCACCCAGGAGTAAAACCGGGTACCTGTGAGGGCACTGATAGGTCTTCTTCTTCACTTGTCCCTTGCTTCAAGGACTACCGGTTCCGCTCCCATCCTTGTGGGTCCTTTGATGGCTCTGCAGGCCCAGTCTGGAGTGGCAAAGTTTAAAGCAGGTGGGGCACTGGAAGTCTGTGGCTGTCACAGGGGCTACCACTGCTCTCTGTCGCCGCGCACGGGATGCTGCATGATGCTGGTGACGCTCCTCTGCCAGCGCTGCAGATGCCTTGCAAATGGTTGCTCGCCACCGGGTCACTGTCATGCAATTAACCCTTGCATGCGGCCATGAGACAGCATCGGGTCGGAATACTCCCCAGGGAGTGGAGTTGGTGCTCGTACCTGACTGTGTGCTTCTTATCCGTATGTCACTGTCTTTGTCATCAGATGGCAGTGGAGGAATGATAAAGCGGCCCAGAGACCAGGGGGTAAATTGTAAAGCAGCTTGAGACCCAGACATGGGTGATAAGTTGCTATGTAAAACTTGCTCCATTTTTAGCCTCTTTACTATACTAAGCTAATTAAAGGTGGCATATGGCATGGAAAATTATTCAAATTTTTTGTTCATGTTTATTCAACAAGTGTTTGAGCTATGCTTGTGAACTTTGGTGTATGATGCAAACACTCTTAAAGTTAAATGAAAAGTCACACTAAGTTTGATCTGTCTTCATCATGCATTTCAAAATGTGGATTTTATTTTCTAGTATGTGGTTGTGAAGGTGACATTTTTGCCCCTCTCAAAATCTGTGACTTTGGATCAAGGTAACAAGCTGAAAGTTTGCATGCAAATTTATACAAAAATAAATGTTAAATGCAATAAGACTGGTTTAAAAATTGCATCTCTTCTAGTTTCTGAGATGTTAACCCTTTCCATGATGTCAGAATTAGGGCTGATTGCGTAATCCACTCTGAGGGGAAAAGTTCATGACCTCCACCCCCAGCCACCTGCATGGGCATGCAGAAACCCTTCCTCCATAGAGTGAAAGCAAACAATCTGCTTTCAAACCAATCACAACAGAAAGAAAATTAGACAACCTTGACCCCCCCCCCCCCCATTTCATGCGATAATTGTCGCGACTATCAGGCTTAGGGCGCATTTGTCAGGCAAGTGGCTTGCCTTGATGGCTAGTCAAGGGTGAGCGAGACTCACCCACGGCTAGTGAGCGAGAAATGTAGGTAACGCCTAGCCCTTGAGATACTCTCGAGATTCTATGCCTAACAAACGCACCCTTAGCCTAGATCTGACCACACGGCTTATGCTGCGACTAACACGGCAAGGGTTCATGCTGAGTCACAATCAATTATTTTTCTGGACTGCTTGCTTCCTTTGCAGATCCTGCTTTCCCACTACCATCATCACGCGAGTGCTGAACTGTGGGCTGAAGGACTTCTGTGGAGGGGGTGTCACGCCCGCAGATTCCCGCAGGAACATGCCCAAGATGGCATCAGTGGTGGGAATCCTGGGACATTTGGCCTCCAACCATGGCCAGGACATCCGGAAGGCCCTGATGAACCTCTTTGAGGTGAGCTGTGCTCTCTGATGCACGACTGGTAATGGAGTTTTCTTTTGCGTGTCCATCCTCCACTCTAACCTGGGTGCTCAATCCTGACCTTTGCCCTCTGTCTTGCCCCCTGTGGACCGAGGCTAAAACAAATTTAAAAAATCATGAAGAGCCAACCCTGGATTGGTTGTTTAAAATAGGTGAACAGTGTGCATTTTATTTCCCTGTGATTTATTGCTAAATTGGCTGTGGAGCAATTTGGCAATGTATACATTTTTTACACAGCAGTGACTAGAAAGATGGTGGACATTGCAGTAGACGATGTGACTGTCATATTCAAGTCATAGACCGGAGGAAGTCAGTATGACAGTTGGAAACAGCATCAAAGTGTTTTATTTTCTTCTTTTTTTACAAGCCCATCGGGCGAGCAACCCTGCAGTTGTGTCTAGCCCAAGAAAAGTTGTATTCACCCGAGGCAGGTGGTTTGAACACACCTGCAAATGAGCGCCTAGCCCTCACTCAGCATTCTGTCTTGTATTTCAGGAGAGTCTGCAGGCAGAAGGTGACAGAGTCAAGGTCACAACTGTTCCCTTCCTCCTGCAGCTGGCATCCATGTCTTCTCTCCTGCTGCAGGTCCTCACCACTGATCTGGTGGCTGCCTGTAGGTGTCCTGTGTGTTGCATG
>JAWQFJ010000287.1:0-7500 GCA_034096865.1 Theodoxus fluviatilis | reverse complement strand
GGACATCCGGAAGGCCCTGATGAACCTCTTTGAGGTGAGCTGTGCTCTCTGATGCACGACTGGTAATGGAGTTTTCTTTTGCGTGTCCATCCTCCACTCTAACCTGGGTGCTCAAACCTGACCTTTGCCCTCTGTCTTGCCCCCTGTGGACCCAGGCTAAAACTTAAATATTAAAAAAATCATGAAGAGCCAACCCTGGATTGGTTGTTTAAAATAGGTGAACAGTGTGCTTTTTTCCCTCCTGTGATTTATTGCTAAATTGGCTGTGGAGCAATTTGGCAATGTATACATTTTTTACACAGCAGTGACTAGAAAGATGGTGGACATTGCAGGAGACGATGTGACTGTAATATTCAAGTCATAGACCGGAGGAAGTCAGTATGACAGTTGGAAACAGCATCAAAGTGTTTTATTTTCTTCTTTTTTTACAAGCCCATCGGGCGAGCAACCCTGCAGTTGTGTCTAGCCCAAGAAAAGTTTTGCTTGCCCGAGGCAGGTGGATTGAACACCCCTGCAAATGAGCGCCTAGCCCTCACTCAGCATTCTGTCTTGTATTTCAGGAGAGTCTGCAGGCAGAAGGTGACAGAGTCAAGGTCACAACTGTTCCGTTCCTCCTGCAACTGGCATCCATGTCCTCTCTCCTGCTGCAGGTCCTCACCACTGACCTGGTGGCTGCCTGTAGGTGTCCTGTGTGTTGCATGTTGTGTTTGGTGTGTGTGTGTGTAGTGTGTGTGTAGTGTGTGTGTAGTGTGTGAGGTGTGTAGTGTGTAGTGTGTGAGGTGTGTAGTGTGTGTGTGTAGTGTGTGTGGAGTGTGTGTGTAGTGTGTAGTGTGTTGCATGTTGTGTGTAGTGTGTGTGTAGCGTGTGTGTGTAGTGTGTAGTGTGTGAGGTGTGTAGTGTGTGTGTGGAGTGTGTGTGTAGTGTGTGTGTGTAGTGTGTGAGGTGTGTAGTGTGTGCGTGTAGTGTGTAGTGTGTGAGGTGTGTGTGTGGAGTGTGTGTAGTGTGTAGTGTGTGAGGTGTGTAGTGTGTTGCATGTTGTGTGTAGTGTGTGTGTAGTGTGTAACATGTTGTGTGTAGTGTGTGTGTAATGTGTTGCATGTTGTGTTTAGTGTGTGTGTAGTGTGTGTGTGTGTGTGTGTGGTGTATAGTGTGTGAGGTTTGTAGTGTGTGTGTTGTGTAGTGTGCAGTGTGTTGCATTTTGTGTGTAGTGTGTGTGTGTGTGTGTGTGTGTAGTGTGTGTGTGTAGTGTGTGTTTGTAGTGTGTTGTGTGTAGTGTGTGTGTGTGTGTAGTGTATGTGAGTGTGTGTTGTTGTTGAGTGTGTGTGTGTGTGTGTTGTTGGTGTGTGTGTGTGTGTGTGTGTATAGTGTATGTGTAGTGTGTGTGTGTTGTTGAGTGTGTGTGTGTTGTTGAGTGTGTGTGTGTGTGTATAGTGTATGTGTAGTGTGTGTGTGTTGTTGAGTGTGTGTGTGTATATGTGTGAGGTGTGTAGTGTGTGTGTGTATATGTGTGAGGTGTGTAGTGTGTGTGTGTATAGTGTGTAATATGTGTGTAGTTTTTGTGTGTACATGTAGCATGTTGTGTGTAGTGTGTATACATGTATGTGCGAGTGTATGTGTTTCTGTCTTTGTCTCTCTCTTTTTCTCCATGCCTAACCCTCTTATCCAGTCCTATACTCTAGTATTTTGACAGCTTTTGGGGAAAATCTGAGAGTGGAATAGAGTTACATGGTGGATTTGCTTGCATTTTAGTTTTAATTTTTTCCGATATTTATTATACCAGTTTCTCCCGTCCTGGGGAAAAAACCAGCCTCGCAGATCTTCAAACCCCAAAGCATGCTCACCCATCTCCACGTGTCAACAGACAGGGTTTCAACAATGGTGTAGAGGCCGAGAGGCTGACCATGCACTCGTGCAAGACATAAGGGGAGAGCACTGGGATATGGGCTGCCTGGAACTAATGCTCTCTATATTCAAGTTGAGATGGAATGGAGAAGTTCCTGTAGTTACTGTTACTTTTGTTTACTTTGCCACATCAAAGATGTTGATCCATTGTTCACAGTCACACAAAGGGGAAGATAGGTGCATCATAGATGGTCCCTGTGTATACTCTCATTCACGCGCAGAGCGTTACCACACAGGGTAGCAGGCAGTATAGAATTGTTGAGATATTTTTCATCCATGAATTTCTCCCATGAATTTCTCCTGTGCATTTGCCTTTGACAGAGGTGACCTGTGTGTCCTTGTTGTCTTGGCTGCAGTGACCCCAGCAGTGCTGAACAAGCTGCATTTGCAGTTTTCACGGTGGAAAATGAACTCTCCTCAGGAGTACAACAGCTTCCTCAATCTCGTCGTCCACCTCGTCTTCAGGAGCGATGTCGGGGCCTTTGATGTGCTCAACTTCCTCATCACCACTGCATCTCCACAGCCCTCAGGTATTCAGAATGATGTGCTCAACTTCCTCATCACCACCGCATCTCCACAGCCCTCAGGTATTCACTTTGATGTGCTCAACTTCCTCATCACCACCGCATCTCCACAGCCCTCAGGTATTCACTTTGATGTGCTCAACTTCCTCATCACCACCGCATCTCCACAGCCCTCAGGTATTCACTTTGATGTGCTCAACTTCCTCATCACCACCGCATCTCCACAGCCCTCAGGTATTCACTTTGATGTGCTCAACTTCCTCATCACCACCGCATCTCCACAGCCCTCAGGTATTCACTTTGATGTGCTCAACTTCCTCATCACCACCGCATCTCCACAGCCCTCAGGTATTCAGAATGATGTGCTCAACTTCCTCATCACCACCGCATCTCCACAGCCCTCAGGTATTCACTTTGATGTGCTCAACTTCCTCATCACCACCGCATCTCCACAGCCCTCAGGTATTCAGAATGATGTGCTCAACTTCCTCATCACCACCGCATCTCCACAGCCCTCAGGTATTCACTTTGATGTGCTCAACTTCCTCATCACCACCGCATCTCCACAGCCCTCAGGTATTCACTTTGATGTGCTCAACTTCCTCATCACCACCGCATCTCCACAGCCCTCAGGTATTCAGAATGATGATGTGCTCAACTTCCTCATCACCACCGCATCTCCACAGCCCTCAGGTGTATATCACTTTGATTGTCCTTGCCTAACACTTACGCCTCATCACCACCGCATCTCCACAGCCCTCAGGTATTCACTTTGATGTGCTCAACTTCCTCATCACCACCGCATCTCCACAGCCCTCAGGTATTCAGAATGATGTGCTCAACTTCCTCATCACCACCGCATCTCCACAGCCCTCAGGTATTCAGAATGGTGCCTTACCTGGCAGAGTGACACACAGCTTCTCAAGACTGCATGTCTGTTCAGACAAGTAGATTGAACATTCACTTGCCTGAAAGTGAAATCCACTGTGTCTGAAAAATTTCCCCCTACTGCAGTTATCAGAAAGGCTTCCATAGTGGGCTACTCTAGTGGACTCGTTCGAGGAGAGGGGTGTGAGAAAGACAGTCAAGCTGGCGGGCCACACAAGCTGGCTGACCACAGCTTCTGATTGGCTGCGTTTTCACTAGGTTTTTTCGAATCTTCATTTTCTATTGTCATCTTGTATGTGAATCGCTGCAAATTCACGGCGGTTTAACAAACCAAGATCGCTTGCCAGTCAGATGCTGTGGCTGGCCAGCTAGTGTGGCCCGCCAGCTTGGCTGGGTTTTTCCACACCCCTCTCCTTGGACGAGTTTACTAGTGTTGTCTGCCTGTGGAATCCTTTCCCAGTTATCACACTATTCAAACAAATATCAGTGTCTCTTACTTTAGAAATGTGTTCAGCATTGAAAGTGTAAAGAATGTCTTGATGAGGTGCAGACAAACTCAACAGGCGGTTCAGAGGCTGCCCATACTGCTGTGTCGTTGTGTGTCAACACAGTTTTTAAATCGTTGTGTGCTTTGATCCTGAAATAAATCAGAAAAATTGGGTTGCCTGTTTGGGCTAGTTTTTATGTAGATCCACTTTTGCCTGTCTGAGGAGAACATTTGGTTGCCTCGAGCATTTGGGCAGTCATCTTGTGTTGGACCCTGCTTGGTACAAGTGGCAGTTTTTTTTACTGCTATTTCTTTCCAGTGGATAGGTGCCCAAACCTCACACTTGTACGGCAGTACCACCACAGAGACATTAATCCATCTCTAGCTTCCCCTCTCTCCCCTCCCTTTTCTCTCCTGTCACAATCGTATGCTTGCTTCTGGCGAGGCTCGGGGACAGTAGAGGTGAAAGATAAAGGAGTGGTTTTACATAGCAACTGTCGTCCATGTCTGGGTCTCAAACTGCTTTGCACTTTACCCCCTGATCTCTGGGCCACTTAACCAATCCTTCACTGGCACCTGACAACATACACATAAGGCTTGTTCATAACAACTCAGCGCTGCATGAGCGCTTAATGTTGGCAATTGAGCGCTTCATTGCTCACCTGAACGCCCCAGAGTTTGTGCAGCGCTTCACTTGTTAAAGGGGAGGTAAATCTTCTGCGCTCCATGTTGTGTTGATAGACGCGAAGAAAATATTTTCTTTGCCACAGACATCGTTTATGCACGTTTACATGTATTCTGCGTGAATAAAGTCCACTACGGTGTCATCCTTACTTGCCATTCTTCGCGCATACAGGGCGCTTGGGGCAAATAAAGCCCGTTCCAGTCCCAAAATGATGTTTCTGAGGGTTATTGTACGCGTCGACGGCCAGTGCGGGATCGAAGACGCCATTTTGTTTTGCTGCAGAATCCCTCTGCTGCACGTCGGATTGGTGATTCACAGCGCTGCGTTGCGCTGAGTGAGCGCTGAGTGAATCGCGCCCCAAATTGCCGTTCACGAGTGAATCACATTCAGCGCTGAGTAAGCGCAATGAAGCACTGCGCCTTCTGAACTCCCCTCTTGTGGCAGACAGATAAGATGTGCACAGTAAGGACACCAGCACCAACTCCACTCTCTGGGGAATGTTCCAATCTGATGCTGGCTCATGGCTGCATACACGGGTTAATTGCACTCCTGGGTGCAGACACTGCCCTCACAGGTACCCGATTTTACTCCAGGGTGGGGGGAAACAAAGTGCATGAAGCACTCTGCTCAAGTCAAGGGTGCAGCTCCTAGATCTGCATCTTGGAACTCTGCACACACTGGCTGCAAGCAACTGCAGGTCAAGCACTAGCCACACGGACACTGATTTTGAGCCAAACCACTCCTGAGGTCAGTCGTAAGACTTGTACTTTCTCTTTTCCAAGTGAAGTTTGTACCACTTTCCTCCTGTTGAATAAAGACCCTTTGGTGTATCACCCTACTGGATGACATGAAGTCTGAAGCATGAATAAAACGGAGCTTTCCTTCCCATGGGATCCCATAAGCGGAAGAGTCGCATTCATAGATTGTGTTGGTCTAGAGATATAGACACTTGCCTGCAGATGCTTCAAGGCTGACAGGTTCAGTGTTCGAAACTGCGTGGAACCCAGAGTTGCATCCTTAAGCAAGCTGCATCACTCACATTGCTTCTCCTACCAAGCTGTCAAGTCATGTACTGGGCACTGCACAGTGGCAACCAGGGGGGAAATTGCATTAAAGAAAATGCTCATTAAACTGGGCTAGTACAAAGATTGGTCTCCTCTTCTTCATTCTTGTCCTCGTCTCCCCCCCTCCTCCTCCCTACCTCTCTTCCCCCCCCCCCCCCCTCCCCCTCCCCCTCCCTCATCATCATCATGATGATGATGATGAAGTAGTTTTGTACTACCTCCCACCAAAAGCTCTGCATGACCACCATAAGTGTTGCATGACTGTGTGTGTTGCAGACAGCCCCAAGAACGTGGAACTGGAGGGAGCAGTACAGGATACCTGTGTCGAGCTCATTGTGAGTACAAGGTCTTGCTATTTATACATAGCTTATTTCTTTTGCCCTTATACATATTTCCCCCCCCCCCCCCCCCCACTAGTACATATCTTATTTCTTTTGAACTTAAACATATATCTTCTCTTTTTTTCCCCTCATACTGGTACATACTGGTACATACTGGTACAAAAGACTAAAAACACATCTTTTTAGCCAAGAACCTTTGTTTTGGTGACTATGTTGCGCATTGAGCATGCCTTCGAGGGATGAAATCTGCGCATAACAGGAATACACATATATACATATCTTGTTTCTTTTGCCCTTATACATATATCTTCTCCTCCCCCCAAAATACTGGTATATATCTTGTTTCTTTTGCCCTAGTTATACATATATCTTCTTCTTCCCCCCCCCCCCCCCCCCCCCCCCCTAATAATGGTACATATCTTATTTCTTTTGCCCTTATTCATATATCTTCTTCTTTTTTCTTCCTTATACTGGTACATATCTTTCTTCTCTTTTTTTTGGCCCTTATACATCTATTATTTCATTTTCCCAAACATTTGATCTGTTTTGCAGCATGTCCTGTAGGGCTTGTTGAAGTAATATTTACTTGCCCAACACTAGTGTTGTGTTGCCCCAAACACCTTTTTTTCCAAAAAATAAATTGCTGTGGTTAACATTGCAACGATAACAACGAAATAGAGTCAGTAGGTCAACCAAACTTTTCTTTTCTTTTCTTCTTAAAAGAGACCAAATTGAACATAAACCAAACTCTCTTTTGCTGAAAACCTTTTAAAATTAAATTAAATAGTGTATTTCCTGAGTGGTCATAGGGCAGGGAAGATGGGACAGCATGCAGTTTATTGTTCACCATCAATTTCTTGTTTTGTTTTTTCTTTTTTTCTCTTTTTTTTCTTTCTTTCTTTTTCATGATAAAAAAGTTTAGAGTTGGCAAGCAAATAAAAGGATTAGTCTGGTTACTGTAGCCACAGCTTCTTCCCCCCCTCCCCCCCCCCCCCCCCCACCACCACCACCACCCACCCTCACCCCCACCCCCACCCCCACCCCCACCCCCTCATCCTTCTTATTATAGAATTTACAAAACAAATCTAGTCACTGATATGATGAACAGGTCACACACGAAGAATGCAATGTCTCTGCTTATCAGTTACTAGTTAGCCACCTGCTACAACTAAAAGAGAAAGTGCCAGTACAAAATACAGACATGAAATGGTCAGCTCAAGAACAAAATTCTAATCAAAAACTTATTCCATGTAGCACTGAATACATTATCAGTTTACTGTATTTATAACTGTTAAAAGATCGTTTACTGACACTCATACGAGACAACATATCCCAAAGAATATCTGTACAGTTTTCCATTTGGAGTTAAAGCAGTTTTCAGGAGACAATGACAACATCTGCAAATTCTGTTTGACAGCAACATTTTCTTTCCTCCTCGAGATCTACGTATTAGTAAACACAGTGTTGAGGAAGCTTCATTAGGATTTTTTTCATCTTCTTTTTTGGTAAGTCATAGACATTAAACTTACACTCAAACAATCATCTAAAGGGGAAGGTGCATCATAGATGTTCACCTAATATATGTGTACTTTTGTACTCATTCAAGCAC